>CM039128.1:40443656-40658817 GCA_022036555.1 Microstegium vimineum | reverse complement strand
GCTCTTCCTTGAGCTTTGAGTTCTCTTGCCTCATATTCACATAGTCATCATACTTTTTGGCCTCAACTACCTTCTTGCCCTTGCACTTAGCATTTTGCTCACTAGGTAGGTGCCTCAAACTCGTCATCACTATCATCTCTACTATAATTGAAATCTTCTAAAAAAAGTGGGAAGTCTATATCTCACCTCCTGACCCCACAACCAGGCTCCCACCCTCCTTCTCTCACACCGCCCACGCACAAGCTATAGGGATCGAATCCCACTCGCGTGCCTCGCGAAAAAAACACGCCGATCCCACTCGCGTGCCTCGCGGAAAAATTGAATCCCACTCGCGTGCCTCGCAAAAAAAACACGCCGATCCCACTCGCGTCGCGAAAAAAAACACGTCGATCTCACTCGCGTGCCTCGTGGAAAAATCCCAACTCGCCCCGCCGCCGGTTTAGCATGAGGGAAAAAGAACCATGATGTCGCCCCGTGCCTCACGAAAACAAGAACCACGCCGCTGGTTTAGCGTGAGGGGCTCAGGTGCTGTGGCAGTGTGCGTTTTTCTTCCGTCGCTCGCAGCCAGGCATGGGGGAGCGAGCCACGGCGACTCGGCGTGTGACGTGTCCTTGTTGATGATGAAGTGTGCATCACGAGCAAAGGGCCTTGTGTGCTTGGGCAAGGTCTTGGGAGGTGGAGTCTTGCATTGAAACTCAAAGTGACCAACTTGTCCACATCCAAAGCAGTTCTTGGGCTTGGGCTTTGGCTTTTCATAGTTGTTGCTCATGGCCTTGTTCTTGTAGTAGTTCTTTGCTTCAATCTTGACCATGGCCTTCATGATTTGGTTCTCCTTGAACCCAATGCCGGACTTGTTGGTCTTCATGATAGTGTTCATCAAGAGCTCACTTTGGAGGTTGTGGCCCTTGGTGAACTTCTCCATTCCACTTGCAAGCTTGATCTTCTCAACTTTGAGCTTTGCATTTTCTTCTTTGAGGGAGTTGATCAAGGTGATTGCATCTTTGTCATCTTGCTTGGCCGACTTGATAGTGAAGGGCTTGTTGGCCTTGAGGTTGATTAGCTCTTCCTTGAGCTTTGAGTTCTTTTGCCTCATCTTCACATAGTCTTCATACTTGTCGGACTCAACTACCTTCTTGCCCTTGCACTTAGCATTTTTCTCACTAGCAACTTCATTAAGCAAGTTCTCACAAGAAGTAGCTATATGACACTTAACAACCGGGTTAATAGCAACATGTGTAGCAAGATCATTTGTAAGAAATTCATTAGCTACCACAAGTGTGCCATGTTCATTTCTCACTTGGTTGTAGTCATCTTTTAGCAAGTTATACCTTGTATGGAGCTCTTGTGTTGACCTCTCAAGCTTATCATGTTTCTCATTAGCTTGCTTGAGTGAGGCTTTGAGCTCCCTAGTGCTAGATGTGAGAGCTTCATTCTCAAGCGTCAAATCATTATTAGCACTAGACAAGTCATCAAGTTTATCATGCAAGTTTCCATTTGCTTTCTCTAGTGATTCACTTTTAGTTTTATACTTCCTAATGAGCTTGGTGTATTTGTTGCAAATTTCAATTAGCTCATCATAGGAAGGTGCCTCAAACTCATCATCACTATCATCACTAGAGCTAGCCTCCTCATCCTCTTCTACCTTTTGTACCTTCTTTTCACCTTTAGCCATGAGGCATAGGTGTGTAGAGGATGAGCCCGGAGATGATGGAGGAGGTGGCCATGCAGTAGAAGACCCAATCACCAAAGCGGCCACCTTCTCATCTTCACTCTCATCACCGGATGAGTAACTTGTGTCTTCAATGTCGGTGAGCCAATCACCAACAATGTAGGCCTTGCCATCCTTCTTCTTCTTGTGGAAGTTGAAGTTTTTCTTCTTCTTGAATGGATTGTCATCTTTCTTCTCCTCATCACTTGACTCATCTTTGTTGCCCTTGTTGTACTTGAACTTGTTGTTGAATTTCTTTTTCTTGTACTTGTCTTTCTTCTCTTCGGGGCAAGTATGAGCCAAGTGTCCAAGCTTGCCACAATTGTAGCAATCCATCTTGGAGAGGGGCTTCCTTGAAGAGCTTGTGAAGAACTTCTTCTTTGAGTCAAACTTGACTCCATTCTTGTTTAGCCTCTTCAACATCTTTGTTGTCTTCTTCACCATGAGGGTGAGGTTGTCATCATCCTCTTCATCACTTGCGCTCTCATACACAAATTGCATCTTGCACTTCTCCGAAGAGGATGCCTAGAGAGCCAAGTCCTTCTTCTACTCCTTCTCTTTTTCTTTCTTCTTGGAGGAGGATGAAGAACCACCATCACCAATCTTCATGTACATCTCATGAGCATTGATCTTGCCCAACACTTGAGTTGGTGTAGAGGCGGAGAGATCCCCTTGGTGAAGAACGGTGACAATGTGGCCATACTTGTCAATTGGCAAGACACAAAGAATCTTGCGCACCACATCGACGGGTTGCATTTGGGTGAGCCCAAGTCCATTCAACTCCTCTACAAGAATATTAAGACGTGAGTACATCTCATTTGCATTTTCATTAGTAAGCATAGCAAAGGAGTTCAACTTAGCCATGACCAAATGGTAGCGTTCCTCGCGCTCACATTTGGTCCCTTCGTGTAGCGCACCAATGTTTGTCCAAACGTCGTGTGCGGTTTTGCAATTCCGCACACGGTTGAACACATCCTTGCCAATGCCACGGAAAAGAATGTTCTTTGCCTTGGCATTGTTCTTCTCAAATAAGAGATCATCGGCAAACACAGTGCCACCTATGGTAGCGGCTTTGTGCACACCGAGATCCACGGCCTCAAGGTAGGCCTCCATCCGCACTTTCCAATAAGGAAAATCATCCCCATCAAACATGGGTGGCGGTCCATCCCCATGGGACATCTTGCTCTAGGCGGTGAAGCCTAATTTAGAGAAAACCTTGCTCCAATACCAATTGAAAGGATCAAGATGCCCAAGAGGGGGGGTGAATTGGGCTTATTTCAAATTTTTAAAGCAAATATGAAATCCTATCAAGTGCCAATCACCCCATGCCTAACGATTAGTGTGCCTTAGACTATGAAAGCGGTAGCAAGGCAATGAAAGTAAGAATGATGCGGAAAGTAATGCGGTATGAAAGAGTTAGGGATAGAAATCTTGACACGACGACGTTTTGCCGAGGTATCGAGGAGTCGACACTCCCCCCTAGTCCTCATTGGAGCACCCGCGCAAGGGTATTGCTCCCCGTCTACCCGTGCAAGGGTAGAGTGCTCTCTATGGGCTGGTTCTTTGCCACTCCGGCTCGGTGAACCACCCACAACCGATCACAAGTCGATGGAGAAGGGCCGCTGACAATCTTCCGGCGATCACCTTCCTCCCAAGCACCACCGGACCGTCTAGGTGATGTCGATCACCAAGAGTAACAAGCCTCGATCTTCGCTTGACTCACTCAAGCTTCACAACTAGAGTGAAGAATCATGGTCCCTTGTGTTTAGGCGATTAACGACAATACTAGGTCACTATGACTAACGTGTGTTTTGCAGAGGCAAAGTCATTAGAGTTAGGTCATAAGTGATGCTTATTGAATGGGCTTAATGGATATTTATGCCCCCAAGATGGAAATCGTTTCGGTTTCAAAGGATCGTGATTCAAGGTGAAGACTAGGCTAGTCCTTAGTGCCATAAGGTTGAGAAGGGCACTAAGTATAGCTAGGGCTTTGTTTTTTCTTTGACCGTACTATAAAGGGGGGGGGGTATGAGATTAGTAGCTTGACCTAGGAGAGTTTGGGAAAGTTGGTGTATGCACACTTGTCACAACTAGTCCTAGAGACCCTGCTAATAGCCCTTGAGATGGTAAGAGCAAACCCCCTATAGAATACTTAGTGAAAACAGTTGAAACAGGGGGAGAAAGAGGCTCCAGACCAGTCTGCCTAGGAGGCGTCGGACCAAGGAGAGTGGTCCGACGGTCCTTGTCTTAGGCAAAGTTCTAGTGGGAAACCTTCAGACCACCTGTCCAGAAGGGCTCCGGACCATAGACGAGTGGTCCGGAGGTCCCTGCCAGAGGAAGGAAGCCTCAGAGGAGGCTCCGGACTAGTCCGATGGTGTGACCGTCCTCTAGTCCGACGCTTCGAGCCAGAGAAGTTGTTGGATCCAGTAAGCACCCTAGCTCCGAACCTCTGCGTCGGACCAGGGCACCGGACTAAGGAAAGTGGTCTGGTGGTGCCGAGCTCAGCTGAGTCTTGAACACAGTGAGCACCCTGGCTCCGGACCTGAGCGTCGGACCAGGGCGTCGGACCATAGCAAGTGGTCCGACGGTGCCTACTTACCAGTGAAGTTTGAACTGCGAGTGAGCTCCGGACCAGTCGCTATGGTCCGGTGGTGTGTGCTCCGAACTAGTCCAGTGCCTTCACAGAAAGTGGAAAAAGCAAGAAACGGCTAGTTTTGGAGGTGGGGACTATTTATAGTTGCCCTCTTCATCCTTAAGACCTCTCTTAGCCATTGTTTCACCTGAGGAATCTTTGAGATAGTTCTTGGAGAGCCAAGTTCCTAGTGAGGGAGAGATTTGAGAGAGTTCATCTTATTCTTCCCTCCTAGGGTGATTAGGAGTGACTTGTGTGCATCCATCCACCTTCCTAGCCTTGAGTTGGTCAAGTGAAGGTCTTGTGCTTGTTACTCTTGGTGTTCGACAACACCTAGATGGTTTGGTGGTGTTCGAAGGAAGTGATCGCCGGAAGATTGTCGGCGTCTCTTCTCCAAGCTTCTGTGATCGGTTGTGGGCGATTCATCGAGCCAGAGTGGCAAAGAATCATCCCGTAGAGAGCACTCTACCCTTGCGCGGGTAGAGGGGGAGCTATACCTTGCGAGGTGCTCCCACGAGGACTAGGGGGGTGTCGACACCTCGATACCTCGGTAAAACATCGCGTGTCACTAATTCTCTATCCTTAGCTCTTTACATTTTGCATTACCTTTTTGTTGTGTTCTTTCAATTTGTCAGTGTTATGACCCAGGGGGTCAAGACCACCAACTAGTAAATTTGTATATTGCGTGCTCCCTCTCCCAGACGTGATGCAAGAAGAACACAAGATTTATCCTGGTTCGGGCAAAGAAGGCCCTACGTCTAGCGGGGGAGGAGGGATTGTATTATCTTGCACCGAAGTGCTCGTACAAGGGGGTACAAGCTGGTTTACACGGGGGTGCTCAGGATGAGCTGAGGCCTAGGACTAGCAGGGCTACCCTAGGTGGTCGGTTGGTGGATGGCTTGAGATGTTGATCAAGCAGGTAAGGAGTGGTGTTGCGAGTGTGGGCGGATGTCCGATGATCTGACCCTCCGCTCGGCTTGGAGGTGGAGTTCTGTGTCTCTCTGTGTCATCTCTCTCTATTATCCCAGCGTCCCCTTTTATAGGCCAAGGGGAGGCTTAGGGTTACAGGAACCTAGTACGTATCGGAATGGGAGACATGTCCGTGCGCCATGCCTGCGACGAGACATCGATCGCTATAGAGGCATGTTCCTTCTGTACTTCCGGTGTTTCAGGGCATGGCGATAGCAGACCGGACACCGCCGTATAACATGGCGAAGTACGGTTGGCCTTCTGTAGATGGGTACGAGTCCCACAGTCGAGCGGGACGGACTGGACGGGAGCCATGCCGGAGTGGTTGGAGACGATGGTCGAGCCCCCTGGTCGAGGGGGGTCGAGGCCAGCGTGACCCTGTCATATCCCTGAAGACACAGTCGAGGGTTGTCCGTTAGTCGAGGTAGAGGCGGAGGGGTCGTTCGTTCGACCCCTGTCCGTCAGTCAAGGTAGAGGCGGAGGGGGATCCCTCCTACTATTTTTCCAGTAATGGGCCGACCCATGACTGGTCACTGTCGCCGGTGAGGGAGGCCTTTGCGTGATGGGCCTTCCTCCATTGACTTGAACGGCTGATCGGATCCTGCCTTAAAAATGGTTGCTATGTTGACCTTTAGATTATCACACGTTTAGGGTACCCCTTACCTTTGTACCCGACAGTAGTCCCCGAGCCTCTATGCGGATAAGGAAAATCCGCATAGAGGTTTTTGCTGATGATCTGCAGGGTTAGTACGAGGTCTGATTCTCCGCGGGGTGCGCGCGAGCGCACCCCGCGGGGTTAGCCCCCGAGGCCCCAGAGGTGTGATTAAGAACTCCTCTGGGGGCTTTAACGTGTGTTCTATCGAGGGGAGTTAGGATTAACTGGAGTCATAGCGCCCTATCGAGCGGTCAATTATGTTTGCCAGGCTACGAGCGTTTCACTTCCTTGGGTAGAGGATGCTAGAGGGCGGCTGTCAAAACCCTTTTGAGGGCTAGCCTTCGCTCCCTCGAGCGTTAAACTGGAGTCATATTGCCCTATCGAGGGGTCAACTCTGTCTGCCAGGCTACAAGTGTTTTCGACCCTCTTTCGTCGAGGGGTGTCGTGCGTAGTCTAGCTCTCGAGCCTCGTGTGGCTGGGCTTTCACCACCTCCTAGCGTCCTTCCCACGGATCCTTGCGCTCGGATTGTGGGGCGAAGAGCATTGTGTTATCCTCGTTAGGACGAGCCTCGAAGTCCTCTGTGAGCTGGTAACGGGTAGAAATCCAAGTGAGAACTCGTGCCCCGTTCGATAGGGGTCGATAGAAGCCCTGAGGCGTTCTCATTAAGCAAGACCACGTGGATTACCTAGGTGCCAACTCCGTTCGATGGGAGTTGGTGGCTCGATGCCTCCCGTCATAGGGATCCTTGGGTATTCCCTGGTTATGCCTTGGATATGTCCCGGGGGGCCTCGAGAGTTCGTTCTCGAGCTAGGGGCTCGCGCCGCCCCCCCTAGGTCATCCCTAACTCGAGTACTCGAGGGCGGCTGTCAAACCCTGTTCGTGGGGCCAGCCTTTGCCCCCTCGAGATTTGGGGGTGGACCGGAGTCCATAACCCTGGGTCCTCCCTGACCTCAGGTACTCGAGGGCGGCTATCGAACCCTGTTCGAGGGACAGCCTTCGCTCTCTCGAGATTTTGCTGGACGGGTCGACGTCCGTTGCTTATCTCCAAAGATAATGCCCACTGTTGCACGTTGTCCGCCGTAGGCACGCCTTTTTAGGAGATGTCCGTTCGACTGCAGCCGTAGCGGGCATAGGGTGCGGCGTGGAGTGCGACGCGGAGCCCAATGACGCGACAGGTGCGCCTTATTTTATGGAATACGATGGGGCAGTAGGTAGGCGCATTAAGTGCGGAGACTTACTTTGCTTTTCGTCGGATCCGCCTGTTGGGCTTCCGGTTATAAATACTGAGGGTGGGGAGTCGGCTCCCTCATGCTTGCCTTTGCCTTCACTGCCTCCTTCTTCTCGCCATTGCCTTCGTCGCCCACCGAGCCGGATCTCTGCGTGCGCGAGAGTAGGGAGAGGAGAGATTGGCAACATACCTTCCATCCCCGCATCCGAGCGCATCCGATGCCCCGCTCGCATGACCAGCTACAACTTGCCCGGCCCTGACGCCTGGCCTCCATTGTCGGCGACCGTGGGCCGTTTAGGAGATTTGGTGGAGAGCGGCCTTCTCCAGCCTATCACCTCCGCGGACCGGCCGGAGTGGATAGTGCCGCCGAGGGAGGATCGTGAGCCCAACCCCGGAAGGTTACGTGGTCAGCTTCGAAGCTTTCCACCGGGCGGGGCTGGGATCCCCCCCAACCGTCTTCTACGCGGGATCCTCCACCACTACAGCGTGGAGCTCCAACACCTCTCACCCAACGACATCTGTCACGTGGCGGTCTTCACCGCCGTGTGCGAAGGATACCTGGGGATGGAACCGCATTGGGAGCTGTGGATCCACCTGTTTGAGGCAGGCCTGTTCCACGCCTCGGTCGGGAGCGGTAGCCGCAGGATGGTCAGGGCAGGGTGCTGCAGCATCTCCCTCAAGAGGGTGGACTGCTGGATCCCGGCAAAGCTTACGTCGAGTCACTCAGGATGTCACTCCGGGTGGTTCTACCTGAGGAACGACGACGGTCTGTTCCCCGCCTACAGCAGGAGGACGATCGACTCGAGGCTCGACCACTGGAGGTACGACGTTGAGCAGAAGAAGCAGAAGCGTCTCGACCACCTGCTTGGCGCGATCTCCCATCTAAAGAAGGCGGGACTTACGGCGGCGATCGTCGCGTCGGCCTTCCACCAGTGGCGAGTCGTGCCGCTGATGGCTCGCCTACGACGCCTCGACAAGATGCGCCCGGGGGTGGATCTCACGGGGTGTCGTCTCATGGAGGACGAGCTGCCCCTCGAGAGGGTGGTCCGCCGAGTATGCGCCTCCTTCGCCGGCGCGTTTGCGGTGGAGAACGTCGCCAGCGTCCCCATGATGCCAGATCAGGGCCACGTCCAGCTGGTACGACACCTCTTTCTCTGTCAATGCCCTCTTGTCTGTCTTGTTTGTCTCCTTTGCCTGCGTCCTAACCGCCTAGCGTTCCCTCAGGGGAACATCATCTTCCGGATGTCGCTTCCACCAGTGAAGGAGGAGCGACACATGGCCCAGGTGAGACGCCTTCAGGACGAGCAGGACAAGAAGGACAAGGACAAGGCCAAGAAGGATAAGGGCAAAAAGGCCCGAGGGAAGGAGGAGCGTGAACAACACCGGGCACGGCAGAGGCAGGCCAATCTTCCCGAGGAGGAGTCCTCCTCGGAGGAGGATGAGGATGAGGGGTCGAGTAGTGGCGAGGTTGTTGGCGGCACGACACCGTGGTGTAGGGTTGTGACCATTACTTCGGTCCTGATGGATATTGTTCTTTGTGCAGGAAGAGGAGTCGGAGCAGGAGGAGGAGTAGGAGGAGCAGGTCGAGCCGCGCAAAGGGCTCGAGGAAGACAAAGCGGCGCCCGGGCGGCAAGGGGCGGTCGCTGGTAGCAAAGGGGGAAGGGGTCGACATCGAGGTCGGCCCCGACCGCCCGGATCGAGCCGGGGAGCGAGCGCCTCGCGGCCTCTCAGGGCGAAGAGGTGCGGCGAACGCGCAGTCGCTCGTCGCAGTCCCCGTCGTGGGGTGGGTCGAGCACGCCGCCGGTGGCTGCTCAGTCGAGCGCACGGGCCTCGAGTCCGTCGACCCAGGAGGAGACCAGGACGGCGGCGAAGAAGACGCCGCCGGCCCCTGCCAAGGTCACGGCCCTGGGAGCAGCCTCGACCCCCGGTGGAGGAAAAAGTGGCTCCCGGGTTGTCAGCTCGAAGCCCCCGAGCAGTTCGAGGTCCGCCGGCCGGACCCCCTAATCCCGATGGGGTAAGCTCTTTTTCTCTTGGTCCTGAACTCCCTTCCGCTTGGGTTGCAACTTGCGCTAACCGTAGCGCATGCGTTTCTTTTTTCAGGGTGAAGCGTTCGTTGGAGGACGCGACCCCCACCCCGCCCAAGAGGATGAAGGCGGAGGCCGCGGCCAAGATGGTCGCCGGAGCCAGCCCTGCTGCCTCGTCCCCCTCGACCCTCGCCCCGGTTGAGGTGTGGGTGGCCAAGGCGCGGGAGGCGATAGGGCGCGGGCAAGCGCAGGGCCGATCCGCCGCGTTGACGGGATCCGCCAGCGAGGCGAGCAGGGCCGCGCTTGCCGCCCCGCCGGAGGGGGGCGTGCCAGCAGCCTCGAAAGGCGTGGAGCCGGCGCCGACGATGGCAGTGGCAGAGGGGGTCGAGGCCCAAGCCTCCATAGAGATGGAGGTGGTCGACTTGACCTCCATTGGCGATGAAAAGACGCCAGAGCGCCCAACGTCGATGCGGTGGTCCGAGAGCCTCACGTCGTGGGAGGCGCGTCAGCGGCGTGAGCGTGAAGAGAGGGCGCATGAAGAGGAGGGTGCGGTTGTTGCTGCGCCGGAGGTGCCGTCATCGGCGGAGACCCCTATCGAAGGGGCCTCGACGCCACTCCCCGAGCTTGCCGAGGAGGGAGGACGGGCCGAGGAGCTCGAGGCGACGCCCGCGGCGGAGACGGCAACGGTGGCGGAGATGGTGGTGGTGACGACCCCCCGGTCTGAGCCGGATGGGGGTGTCGTGGCGCTGCAAGGAAGCAGCACGGCGGACGTGACGATGTCTGAGGTGGCTGCTGGGCCTGTCATCGAGGTCGGGCAGCCGTCTGCTCAAGGTGCTCCGCCCCCTGGCTTGGTCGTGGTGGAGGAGGGAGATGTGCTGCCAGACCATGGCGAGCCCACCGTGCTGGAGGCTAACATGAGTTTCCTCTACCGCCCAGGGCTATTCCCGCGGTGGGGGCCCCCTCCACCTCCAAGTGATGACCCGGAGGCGTCGATGGTGGCCCTCTAAGACCACTTCGAGGGGAGGATCGCCCGGCTCGAGGTGGCGACCGACTTCCCCAACCTGTCCGAGCGGGTGATGTCCCACAGAGGTACCCTCGAGATGGGTCAGGGCATCATGGACGAGGTGAGGAGGAGGGTCGACCGCTCCAGCGATCTCTGGGGGCAGGAGGTGCTCAAGCTGCCCGACCCCAGAGATCCAGGGCGCAGATTCTTCAAGCTCGACGACCAAGCTGAGCTCGGGGAATGGGAGCACATGGAGGAGTTTCGGGCGTGGCTCGACCACGCGATGCGCGTGGACGTGGGAGTCGCGTCCGAAGACTTGTACAAAGGAATAAACGTAAGTTTCGTCCTTTCCCTTTCGATTTACCTTGGTTATTTTGCTATCGTTTGTTGTGACCTTCCTTATTATCTTTGGTAGACGCCGAGGGCGAGGTCGGATGACAAGTCCCAGTTCATCCTACGGACACAGGAGCAATGGCGCCAGCTCCCCGTCCTCCGTGCTTCGCTAGAGAAGGCGGAGGCCGAGGCCACCCAGGCGAAGGTCGAGGTGGCGGCCGCGTAGGAGGGGGCCAAGGCCACCCAGGAGGAGGCCTCCCAGGCGCAGTAGAGGGCCGAGGCCGCCCTCAAGGAGGTTGTCGAGGTCGGGTAGCAGCGGGACGCTGCCCGAGAGGCCCGGCGTAAGGCGGAGGAGAAGTCCACCCAACTGAGGGAGGAACTGGCTCGAGCGGCGGAACGTGTTCGGCAGCTCGAGGCCGACCTGAAGCAGGCGGCTGCCGACCGCACCTCCCTCGAGGGGCGGGTCCGGGAGCTCCAGGCGGATGTTGACACCGTCTCCTACGACCGCGATGCGCTGGGTGTCGCGGAGGAGAAGGCTCGAGCCCAGATCGCCGCTCTGGGGGAGGTGGCGGCTAACCAGAAGAGGGCCCTCGATAGTACTGGCAAGATCATCGAGGACCTCCGGGCTAAAAACAGCGACCAAGCCGTAGAGCTCGTCGACGTCCGCCACCAACTTCAGAGGGCTGAGCAGGACTACGTCACCCTGGAAGCACACGCCAAAGGTGAGTTTTTTAGAAGTGTTATTGAGCTCGCTTGGTCTCACCCTTCCCCTGATTTTTGGTTTTGATGGAGTCTTTTATTTGTTCTAGCAGAACTCAAAGGGGACGAGGCCCGAGCCCACGAGGACCTGACCAGTCTTCAGAACCTGCTCGGGGCGGAGATGAGCCTAAACGAGAGGCTTGAGGACGCCATCTCCTCCTACGACGACATGGGTGTCGAGCCGGAGCTGCCAATTGCGGGAGACGTGCGTGGAGATTCCCTCTTGCGCCAGCTCTTCGCCGCGACTCGTGGAGTGACGGAGCAGGTCCGTCCTGCCCTTCACATAGGCGTGAAGCAGGCGCTCGCGGTCGTCCGCTCGGGGTACTCCTACGATCTCGATGTCGTTGCCAGCGGCTTCGTCATCGACCCGGAGCTGACCAATGAAGCGAACATGGCGAGATGCCATGAGCTGATCGACGCCGTAGAGGTGCCCGGTGGTGAGTTGGCGAAGCTGTTCGAAACCGAGGTGATTCCCTCGCCGGACGGCGATGGCGATGAGTAGCTGAGGCCTGCGTGCCAAATCTGGACAAGAAGGTCCATGTAATAGATAAGTTTTTGTGACAATATGATGTCGAGCCCCTGGGGGCTTCTTAACTTTAATGCATTTTATTCGAGATGCATCTGGGTGTTTTTATTTCTCGAGTTGTCTCTATTTCTCTTTGCCTGAGTCGTTGCTTGTGGACTAAGTATTCGACGCATGCTCGTATCCCTGGAGGGGGGAGCGAGTGGGGGTACCATAGCCCTGAGGCGTAGGAGAGTCCCCGGCTCGACGGCCCTCGACCCTTAGGGAGTTCGAGGCGTTTTTTACTTAGCCGTCAAGCGTACTCGGGGCAGAGGTGGAAAGAGAAGGCCGAGTTTCGAAAAAACGTTCGGGTTTTTAGAGGACTTAGGAGGGGGGGTCCCCCCTCCTGTCAGCCCCCGAGGGAGGCTTGACTTTGCAGGAGCAGAGTCGAGGCTACCTCAGAGTTATGAACGAATGTGAAATGTATTTCGAGAACATTTCATTCATTCATGATGCGATAAATGTGCATAATGCATAAGATGCACAAGGCCTCGAGGCCCTAGGGGTAAAAGCGGTTTTCGGGGACTTTTTTAGGGGTACTCCCGGTTAGCCCCCGAGGGAGGCTCAACTGTGCGGGAGCAGGGTCGAGTCTACCTTTATGACCACAAGCGGTGATTTCTCGAGCCATTCTTACTTCTACCATCCTTGGTGCTCCACTTTTTGGCGCAGTTGTTGGACGCACGCCCGAGGCCCTCGAGGGGGGGAGCGAGTGGGAGTACCTTAGCTCGGGGGCGTAGGAGAGTTCCCGGCTCGGCACCCCTCGACCCTTGAGGGTCTCGAGCGTGTTTCCTACCCTGCGCTAAGCGTGCTTCGAGGGGTAGAAGAAAGAGAGGCGTCGAGGGGTAGAGTAAAATCTACCTCGAGTCACGAATGAAAATGAAAGAACTAGGATTGTGGACTTTTTATTAATTCGCGATGCGAGAATTGTACATAAATGCGAAAATGTAAGAGGCCTCGAGGCCTAAGGATAGAAACAATGTAGTTGTTCGATGTTCCATGCGTTGGTGAGGGTCTCGCCCTTGCTGTTCTTCAGCTTGTAAGTCCCTGGCTTTAGCACCTCTACCACAATGAAGGGTCCTTCCCAAGGTGGCGTCAGCTTGTGACGCCCCTTGTTGCTTTGTCGGCGGCGCAGTACGAGGTCGCCAACGTCGAGGTCCCTTTTGCGTATGTGCTTGTCGTGGTAGCGCCATAGCGTCTGCTGGTACCTTGCTGACTTGAAGAGGGCCGTGTCCCGGGCTTCCTCGAGCTGGTCGAGGGAGTCCTCTCAGGCTGCTGCGTTGGCTTGCTCGTTGTAGGCCTTTAATCGAGGGGACCCGTACTCGAGGTCAGTGGGGAGGACGGCCTCGGACCCGTAGATCAAGAAGAACGGGGAGAACCCTGTAGCTCGACTTTGCGTCGTTCTGAGACTCCATAGGACAGAGGGCAGCTCGTCAACCCATCTCTTGCCATGTTTGTTTAGCCGGTCGAAGATCCTTGGCTTGAGGCCCTGCAAAACCATACCATTGGCGCGCTCGACCTGGCCGTTAGTTCGAGGGTGGGCGACTGCAGACCAGTTCAACTTGATGTTGTGGTGGTCATAGAAGTCCAAGAACTTTTGGCCGGTGAATTGCGTGCCATTGTCGGTGATGATGGCATTGGGGACCCCGAAGCGATGGACGATGTCGGTGAAGAACAACACAGCTTGTCGAGATTGAATGTTGGTGATGGGTCGAGCCTCGATCCATTTCGAGAACTTGTCTATGGCCACGAGGAGGTGGGTGTGGCCACCTTTTGTTTTCTTCAGGGGGCCGACCATGTCGAGCCCCCATACTGCGAATGGCCAAGTTATGGGTATCATCTGAAGAGCTTGGGCGGGTAGGTGGGTCTACCTGGCGTAGAATTGGCATCCCTTGCAAGATCGAACAAGTTTGGTAGCATCGGCGACGGCTGTCGGCTAGTAGAAGCCTTATCGAAAGGCGTTTCCTACCAACGTTCTTGGTGCCACGTGGTGGCCACAAGCCCCCGAGTGTAGGTCCTTCAGTAGTGCCCTCCCCTCCTCGAGGGTGAGGCAACGTTGAAGTACACCGGTAGGGCTGCGTCGATACAGCTCGCGGCCATCTCCATACAAGACGTAGGTTTTGGCGCGTTGGGCTATGCGTCGGGCTTCGGTGCAGTCCTCTGGGAGCTCGCCCCGTATCAGATACTCGAGGTAGGGTGTACGCTAGTCCGTCGAGGGGGTTGGTGTTGCGGTTGTTTCGTCGATCTCCATGACCTCTCCTCCGTTCGAGGGAGCATCGGCCAAGGAGGAAGGGTCGACCCCTTGCTCGAGGGCGGGAGCCCCCGAGCCTAGGTCGACGGATGGCTTGTGAAGGTCCCTCGAGAATACGTAGGGAGGGACTATACCTCGAGTGGATGCGGTTTTGGCTAGCTCGTCAGCGGCTTCGTTGTATCGGCGGGCGATGTGGTTGAGCTCGAGGCCATAGAATTTGTCCTCCAGCTTACGGACCTCCTTGTAGTAGGCTTCCATCTTGGGGTCGTGGCAGCTCGAGTCTTTCATCACTTGGTCAATTACCAACTGCGAGTCCTCTCGAACGTCGAGTTGTTGAACCCCGAGCTCGATGGCGATGCGCAGACCGTTGACGAGGGCCTCGTACCCGGCTACGTTGTTGGAGGCGGGGAAGTGGAGGCGGATGACGTAGCGCACGTGGACCCCTGAGGGTGATATGAACAACAATCCGACGCCTGCCCCCGTCTTCATCAACGATCCGTCGAAGTACATGGTCCAGAGCTCGGTATGAACTTGCGCCGGGGGTAGTTGGGTGTCGGTCCATTCTGCAATGAAATCTGCCAATACCTGTGACTTGATGGCCTTCCGAGGAGCGTAGGAGAGAGTTTCCCCCATGAGCTCGATCGACCATTTGGCGATTCTTCCTGACGCCTCCCGGTTCTGGATTATCTCCCCGAGGGGGAAAGACGAGACCACAGTTACCGAGTGGCCTAGGAAGTAGTGCTTGAGCTTTCGCCGAGTGAGGACGACGGTGTACAACAGCTTCTAGATGTGGGGGTATCTCACTTTGGTTTCTGAGAACACCTCACTTATGAAGTAGACGGGCCTCTGCACCAGCAGGGTGTGTCCCTCTTCTGCCCTCTCGACTACTATGGCAGCGCTGACTACCTGGGTAGTTGCTACAACATAGAGCAAGAGGGGCTCGGCTGGGCTTGGGGGCACCAAGATCGGTGGCGAGGTGAGTAAGGCTTTGAGTTTGGAGAGCGACTCCTCGGCCTCGACGGTCCATGTGAAGTGTTCTGTTTTCTTTAGGAGGCAGTAAAGGGGTAGTGCCTTCTCTCCGAGGCGTGAGATGAACCGGCTGAGGGCAGCGAGGCACCCTGTGACCCTTTGTATGCCCTTAAGATCATTGATCGGGACCATCCTAGTGATTGCAGTTACCTTCTCAGGGTTGGCCTCGATCCTGCGTTGGGAAACTATGTACCCTAGGAGCATGCCTCGAGGGACCCCGAAGACACACTTCTCTGGGTTTAGCTTTATGTGATTTGCCCTGAGGCACCCAAACGCGATCTCAAGGTCCCCAACTAGGTTCTCAACTTTCTTGGATTTGACCACGATGTCATCGACGTAGGCCTCGACGGTTGGCCCTATATGTTTTCCAAAGACATGGAGCATGCATCGTTGATATGTGGCCCCGGCGTTTCGCAAATCGAAGGGCATAGTGAGGTAGCAAAACAAGCCAAAGGGGGTGATGAAGGAAGTCGCGAGCTGATCGGACTCCTTCATCTTTATTTGGTGATAGCCAGAATACGCATCAAGAAAGCAGAGAGTTTCACATCCCGCAGTGGAATCTACTATTTGATCAATACGTGGTAATGGAAAAGGAACCTTAGGACATGCTTTATTTAAACTAGTGTAGTCTATGCACATTCTATCCTTTCCATTCTTTTTATTGACAAGTACAGGATTTGCTAACCACTCAGGATGATGTACCTCCTTGATGAATCCGGCCTTCAAAAGCTTGTCGACCTCCTCCCCAATGATTCTGCGCTTCTCCTCATCGAAGCGGCGCAACCGTTGCTTCACCGGTTTGGATCCGGCTCGGATGTCCAAGGAGTGCTCGGCGACATCCCTCGAAATGCCCGGCATATCCGAGGGACTCCACGCAAACATGTCAGCATTCGCGCGGAGGAAGTCGACGAGCACGGCTTCCTATTTGGGCTCGAGGGTGGCGCTGATCGTCAGCACCTTCCCATCCGCGTGGCCGAGGTCGAGCGGGATGGTCTTGGTGTCCTCCGCAAGCTTGAAGTTGCCGCCGTGCCGCTTGGGGTCGGGGATCTCCTTGGAGAAGTCGTCGAGGGCCGCGAGGATGGCTGACTCCTCGACCGCCTCGGCGTTTTCTATGCACTCGACGTCGCAGTCATAAGCGTGCTCGTAGGAGGTGTCGACGGTGATGACTCCCTTGGGCCCTGGCATCTTTAGCTTGAGGTAGGTGTAGTTCGGGATCACCATGAACTTGGCGTATCCAGGTCGACCGATGATGGTGTGGTAGATGCCGTGGAATGCGACCACCTCGAAGGTCAGATCTTCCTTCCAGAAGTTTGAGGGGGTGCCGAAGCAGACGGGTAGCTCGACGCGGCCGATCGGGAGTGCCTTCTTTCCTCAGACAATCCCGTGGAATCCCCCGCGCTGGGCAGGAGCATGGTCCTTGGGATCCCCAGGAGGTCGAGGGTCTCGGCGTAGATGATGTTGAGGCTGCTTCCCCCATCCATGAGTACTTTGGTGAGGCGGGTGTTGAGTATGATCGGGTCGATGATGAGTGGGTAGACCCCTGCGTTGGGGACGTGCTCGGGGTGGTCGTTCTGGTCGAAGGTGATCGGCGTGTGGGACCAGTCGAGGTATCGAGGAGCCTGGGCTCGAACGGAAAAGATTTCTCGACGCTCCCTCTTGCGCTGACGCGCACTGAGTCGAGTCGAGGGTCCCCCGCAGATCATGTAGCAGTTGTGAATCTCGGGGAAGCCCCCGTTCTTACCATCGCCCCCGTCTTGTGGATCCTCCTTCTTGTCATCTCTCTTGAGGACAAGAGAGTCGAAGTACTTCTTGAGCATGCGACAGTCCTCGAGGTTGTGGTTGGCCGGTCCCTTGTGATAGGGGCAGGGCTCTTTCAACATCTTGTCGAAGACGCCCCCTTCGAGAGGGGGACCTCGAGGCTTCTTCTTGTCTGTCGCAGCGACAAGATCGTCGGGGTCGACGTCGCGTCGACCTGGCTGGTTCTTCTTCTTCTTCTTCTTGTTGTTGTTCCTCTTGGGCCCATTATTCAAGCCCCCGGGCTCGTCCGCCTTGGCCTTATCGTTGTCTGGGGATGCATAGAAGAACGCGCCAAAGGCTTCCTCACCGGCTGCGTAGTTGGCGACGATGTCCATGAGCTCGTTGGTGGTCTTGGGGGTGTTCCGTCCCAGCTCCCACACCAACTCCTTGCAGGTTGTCCCGGCGACAAACGTCGTGATGACGTCGTGGTCGGAGATGTGAGTTAGCTCGGTACGTTGCTCGGAGAACCATCGGGTGAAGTCGCGGAGGGTTTCCCCTGGCTTCTGCTTGCAGCTGCAGAGATCCCAGGAGTTTCCTAGCCGCACATAGGTGCCCTTGAAGTTCCCCTCGAAGATCCTGACCAGGTCGGGCCAGCCATGGATCAAGTCCGGGGGGAGTTCCTCGAGCCATCTTCGAGCGGTGTCGAAGAGGAAAAGCGGGAGTTGCCGAATGATGACGTGGTCATTGTCGGCTCCTCCTAGATGACATGCCAGCCTGAAATCAGCAAGCCAGAGCTCCGGCTTGGTTTCGCCGTTGTACTTGACCAGGATGGTGGGTGGACGGAAACGAACAGGTAAGGCGGTTTGCCGGATGGTCCTGCCAAAGACTCGTGGCCCTGGTGGTTCCGGAGATCGACGTCGATCCTCGTCACTATCGTAGCACCCACCTCGATGAGCATTGTAACCTCGAGCCTCAGCGTCACCGTGTCGGCGTCATTTGTTGTCGTTGATGTCGCGTCGCGTGTCTCGCGGTTGTCGATTGTCGAGGATGCGGTATCGAACTGGTTGCCGCTTCGCTCCGCCTTGGGGCGCCTTGTCTTGGTGGATAGATACCTCTCGATCTTGTCGAGGGGGCACGTCCCGCTTCTCGGAGGCATCTCCTCTACGCCTTGAGGCCGAGCTCTTCGCCTGCTGTACGGCCGCGGTTTGGAGAAGCCCCTGGATTTCATCCCTGATGCGTTGCGCCTGGGGCGTCGATGGTGCCGGCATGTCGCGGAGCAGCATCGCGGCTGCCACGACATTCTGGCTAGCGCGGTTGTAGACGTGGCGCTCGTTCGCCCCTTCGTTGACGATCTGTTGATGGACATCCCGAGCCCGCTCGCGGGCTCCTCCACCCGGTGACCGCCCGCGATCTTGCTCGAGGGCATGCTCGAGCTGTTGGAGCCATAGGCGCTCCTCCCTGACCTTGGCGAGCCGCTCTCGGACTTGCGCGATCTAGGCATCCTGAGGTGGACCAGCTTCGCCTGGAACCAGGGGGGCGGCGTCTCGCGGCGGAGTAGCGTTGCGCCCGCCTCCTCCCGCATTCGCAGTTGCGGCGTCGGTGGTCTCATCCTGGGAGTCGACCGACTCGATGAGATGGAAGAACTCCCGCGTGGGATCATAATCCTCATCGGGGGAGTCTGAGTCGGGGTTGCCCTGGTAGATGTTGGGGAAAGATCCCCTGCGCTCCTCCTCCAATTGTCGTCGTAGCGTGCCCCAGGTGTAGTAACCTGGGGCCGGGGCTCGCCGTGGCACCGAGCGCTCATCTGGTGGAGGGGTGCTGACGAGGTTAGTCGTCGCACGTAGCAGGTTCCCTGAGGACCCGTAACGTGCCTGCATTTGCGAGCCTACAAAAGCATAACAGAGTCTGGCGCTGTTGTAAAGTCCGTGCGGAAGCAGGTTGCGCTGCGGCGCGGCTGAGTATGTTGGAGAAGCCCGGGGACCTTCTGAGATGACGGTATGGCAGAGCCAAATTCAGGCTCAGTGAGGTACCCGCCCCCGACCCGCAAGCATGGGTCAAACAGGCTCCCGAAGGGAGGAACTGTGTCACCAGCCGGGGCCGGGGAGATGGCGTCCAGCGTCTCGCAATCCGCGCGATGAAGAGTGCGGCGGCGTCGTTCACGCCTCCCCCTGGTCGCAGGTGAGAGGCACGAGTGGTGGGACCGTCGTTTGGTCCTCCTTGGCCCCGGCGTACCGGAGCTGCTACTATCCATGCCACTACCTGAGAGTAGAACCATGTCGTGGCCGTGGCCCATGGACATGAACTCTAGGCTCCCGAACCAGATGATGGTGGCGAATGGAAGTGATGGGATCGTGGAATCTATCTGGGAGAGTAGTTCGGAGTTGATCGACACGCAAAGCCCCTACCTAGCGCGCTAACTGTCGGTGTTATGACCCAGGGGGTCAAGACCACCAACTAGTAAATTTGTATATTGCGTGCTCCCTCTCCCAGACGTGATGCAAGAAGAACACAAGATTTATCCTGGTTCGGGCAAAGAAGGCCCTACGTCTAGCGGGGGAGGATGGATTGTATTATCTTGCACCGAAGTGCTCGTACAAGGGGGTACAAGCTGGTTTACACGGGGGTGCTCAGGATGAGCTGAGGCCTAGGACTAGCAGGGCTACCCTAGGTGGTCGGTTGGTGGATGGCTTGAGATGTTGATCAAGCAGGTAAGGAGTGGTGTTGCGAGTGTGGGCGGATGTCCGATGATCTGACCCTCCGCTCGGCTTGGAGGTGGAGTTCTGTGTCTCTCTGTGTCATCTCTCTCTATTATCCCAGCGTCCCCTTTTATAGGCCAAGGGGAGGCTTAGGGTTACAGGAACCTAGTACGTATCGGAATGGGAGACATGTCCGTGCGCCATGCCTGCGACGAGACATCGATCGCTATAGAGGCATGTTCCTTCTGTACTTCCGGTGTTTCAGGGCATGGCGATAGCAGACCGGACACCGCCGTATAACATGGCGAAGTACGGTTGGCCTTCTGTAGATGGGTATGAGTCCCACAGTCGAGCGGGACGGACTGGACGGGAGCCATGCCGGAGTGGTTGGAGACGATGGTCGAGCCCCTGGTCGAGGGGGGTCGAGGCCAGCGTGACCCTGTCATATCCCTGAAGACACAGTCGAGGGTTGTCCTGTTCATGGCTCGAGGGGGTGCCTCTGGATTCCGTACCTACGATGTGGCTACAGCGGCCGCACGGTTGACGGAGGTCCCGGGCATGGGCGGCATGTTGATGGATTTGACTGTGGTAGTGGGCGCCCATGGCGTTAGGCGGGGGCAGGTAGGCGCATTGGATCCCCTTTACCCCATACCGGGAGGAGGTAAGTTGATCGAGCTTCTTTCTCAGGGGTCGTTCGATCGACCCCCCGTCCGTCATGGGGGTCGAGGTTGGGGGGTCGTTCCCTCGACCCCCGTCCGTCGGTTGAGGTCGAGGCGGAGGGGTCGTTCGTTCGACCCCTGTCCGTCAGTCGAGGTAGAGACGGAGGGGTCATTCGTTCGACCCCTGTCCGTTAGTCGAGGTAGAGGCGGAGGGGTCGTTCGTTCGACCCCTGTCCGTCAGTCGAGGTAGAGGCGGAGGGGGATCCCTCCTACTATTTTTCCAGTAATGGGCCGGCCCATGACTGGTCACTGTCGCCGGTGAGGGAGGCCTTTGCGTGATGGGCCTTCCTCCATTGAGTTGAATGGCTGATCGGATCCTGCCTTAAAAATGGTTGCTATGTTGAGCTTTAGATTATCACACGTTTAGGGTACCCCTTACCTTTGTACCCGACACAATTCCTACTAGAATTGCTTAAGTTGTCTTTCCTTTCTTTGGCTTGCTATTGCTTTCTAGTTAGGATACACATTGCGGTAGGCAATAGGGGGTGATTGGCATTGTTAGGTTTTACATTTGCTTTAGAAATTTAAAAGAAGCCCAATTCACCCCCCCCCCCTCTTGGGTATCTAGATCCTTTCATAGAGGATGCACACTTGAACTCTTGGATGAACTAGAGGAGAGGATGGATGGATGGATTCGTGAATCACTCTCTCTCTAGGGCTCTTGCTCTCTTCCCAACCTTCTCAAGAACTTCAGCAACTGAAATAAGCAAAGGCAAGGTGGGAGAGAAGGGGTGGGGCTATAAATAGCCCTCACACAAAACTGCCTCGGGCTAGAAAAAGCTCAACTTTTAAGTTGGCGACGGACGCTCCGTCGCTAGGCGATAGACGCTCCATCGCTTGCCCCAACGGCTAGTTACTGTGCACCTCAGCAGGCGCCAGACGCTCCGACGCTTGGCGACGGACGCTGTGCCTCAGCGTCCGGCGCCAACTGGCTGCTCTCGGGTTTCTGGGAAAATATTCCCGAACACTCGCGAGCGTCCGACGCCCAAGCGACGGACGCATTCGTCGCAAACTGGACGTCTCTGGATCTCTCTGTAACGCCGCCGGACGCTAGGGCGTGCTTACGTCATCGTCCGGCGCCCTGGACCTCAGCATCCGACGCTTAGAAAACAGCTCCCTTAACTTCGGTTTTCGTCGCGATGAATATGGAAGTTGTTCTAGGCTATCTTACGGTCACCATAGGCTTGCTTAGAGCTAAGGAAGTCAAGTGTGCACCACACCTAAGTCATGAAGCTCTCCTAAGTCAAGCTAATAGTCTCAACCCCTCTTGATAGTACGGTCAAAGATCAAATAGAAGCCCTATCTATTTCTAAGTGTCCTTCATCACCTTATGACACTTAGCCTATCATTCTAGGATCTTCACGATGACTCTTTGAAATCTGAAACGATATCCATCTTGGGGGCTAAGTGATAACCATTGATTCCCATTCATGTTGATCACTATGGCTAAGCTACGCATAGCCTCAGCAAAACACACATTAGCCATAATAATCGCTAATTGACGTTAATCACCGAAACCAATAGGGTCATGATTCTTCAGACCCCCTCATGAATAATTCCTGCTCCGTCACTATCTGCAATGCGACCTCGGTGCGAGGGCCCACCTAACGCGCTTGCGAGGTGGGGGTGGTGTCAGCCTCCTGCTCGACAGCAGGGAGCGGAGGCAGCAGAGGAAATAATAATAACAGCGAAGAAGAAGAACAGTAAGTAGACGGCGGTCGACCGGCGAAGTGCTCGACAGGCAAATGCGAGTAGTATAGTAGTATTAGTGTTTGCTTTTTTGATGCTAGTACAGGGAGTTATCAGAACTCCTTATTCCCTTGCTACATGGGCTACTGCATCACAAACATTACAAATTCAGTCCCGCCCTGCTTGGTTCTCCTCCACGCTTGGGCCTGGGTGACTCTCCAGGATGGAGAGTGCTGCGCCGCTTGATGAGGACATCACCACGCTGGAGACGTCTACGTCATCGTCTTTTCCAAGTTGCAACTCATCTCCAACTCAGCTGCCACGTAGACTTCGATGTTGTTTCGGAGTCCAGGACCAGCAAGGAGTAAAACGGACGCACAGGATGTATACGGACTCCGTTTTTGATGAATCACCCACGGATGGAAAGATAATTTCATATGGAAACCAATGACGTTGGTTTGACGTCCAAATTCCTTCTGATTCATCACAAAACGTCGAAACAAGTCAGCGTCCAGAATCTGTTTCGGAGCTGCGTCACCTATTTTGGGCCAACTTGGCCATGTATCGCGAGTCGGGCCTTAAGCCCATGTTGGGGGCGCCTCCCCTGGTCTCCACCAACCCTAGGATGTCTCTCCCTTATACTCCACGTAGCCGCCGCCGTTGAAACTCGGGTTTTGTTTTAGAGTTTAGTTTTCCATCGAGAAACTGAATCGTTCATTGTAACTGTGTCGATTAGTCCTTTTACAGTGATCCAGGGCACCTTGTTCTTGATCTCCTCCACTGTGTCGATTAGTACTTTGGAACCGAGTTCTTGAACCCTCTATTGATATTCACATCATTTATATTTGCAATTACAGATTGTGTGTTTATACCTTCTTACTTGTGTTCTTCGATTCACTTGCAGGAAAAGCCTCATTGGCGAGGTCAATCAAGTTGTGCTTGGTTGATAACCAACAGAGCAGTGGTGTAACGGTTGCAGGGTTCGAATCGTGCTGATTTGAAGCCGGATCGTCAACGTCGAGACCTCCACCAATCGAATTTACCGGTTACCTCACGGAAGATCGGGCCACTCCTCATCAATTCATATCAGAATTTTAGGTTTACCACGAGGTATACTCTCGTTTGCCTTAGATTCATATTTATTCATTACCTAGAGTCCACAAAAAGCCTCCAAAAAAATTTCAATTTCCGCTGTCCTATAACCCTTTGTGCCTTGCAATTTCGTTTTCAGATTTGCTTTGTTGAGTTTGTGTCCGTGGTTTGAGTCAAGTTGCTGGTTTAGATTGTGTTCGTAGTCGTAGTTCAACCGCACCGTTGCTGTTCTTTGTTTCCGCCGCTATCCCATCCACCGTTCCCAGACAACAAGTCAAAGCCACCACATCACTCGACTTGCCACCGCTAGCCGCCTTGTGTGAACTCTCGTCGCCGCGCAAACCCTAGATCCGCGCAAACTCTTGCCTGCATCACAACCCTCCTTACATCATCTGGCAAATACCTACTGTTGTTAGTCACAGGGATGCTTGATCCTGTGATCGGTGTTGGAGTTTAGGGACGCTTTGCCCTAACTGCCGCCGTCGTCGTCGTTGTGTTGTGCTTTTCGGAAACCATAACTTGACATACCTTTGGTAAAACAGGCATAATTTTTTGCTTGTTTATCAGAAAAATCTGAAAAAAATTGTGAAGATTCTTGACATAATTTGGAACCGACCCAAACTCACCTTCGGTCTGTTTGGTTTTGCCAAAATTGCCAAAAAAAATCAGGAAAATAAAGAAAAAAATTGTTAAAGTTTTGCACGTTTTCAGAGAACTTACGAATTTTTTGTAGACCACATCCCACCTCAGTTGAAGGTGTCAATTTTTGTGGTTGCATCTTTTGTGATCCTTGTTCATAGAAAAATATAAAAAAATATTGAAAAAAATTGATTCCTACTAGTGCCTTGTGGAAAAATCTGGGGAAATTCAGGAAAAAGAAAAAATCTGAGCTTTTGGCTTGTTCTGTGAGTTCTTTCTATCGTCCTTTGTTTCATCTTGTTGCGCTACGTCTAGATACGTCTTAACCAGCATTTGTGACTTGTACTTTGGATACTTATTGTACTTAACTAAATCTGCATTCGTTATTTGCTAATCCTTGCTACTCATAGTGTGCCTTCCCAAAGCTCTACATATACTTCTGTCAGCACAGGTTCATCTTGCAACTGTTACCACGCTGAACAACCGATTGCCTCGCCAATTTGGTCTTGCTACTGTTTGGCTTTGGTAAGAACACATGCAAGACGGTGGTAAGCCGCTTGTGATTTTGCATTCCACTGTCCACCACCACCACCACCACTTGGTTCCTTTTAGTTGATAGGGATAATACTTTGGTGTTGTTTTTTTCTATCTACTAACCATGTCAGGATCTTCGACGGATTTCAATGAGTGCGTGTCCAAGGGCGACCTTACAACGTTCATCAATGAACAACTCAATCTTATGAACGAGCTGACGCGCAATGTGAACAATCTAGTCACCCGCATTGTGCAGGTTGTGCAACGCAACTGTCGCCGCTACAACTTCAATCGTCGTGGTATGAGAGGTAATAATCATGGTAATAATGATCCTTTCGCTAAAATTAAATTTAGCCTACCTCCTTTTGCTGGTAATATTGATCTTGAGGCATACTTAGATTGGGAACTTACTGTTCAACAAAAGTTTGATTCTCATAATGTACCTGCTAAGCATAGAGTTAGACTTGCTACTAGTGAGTTTACTAATTTTGCTTTGTTCTGGTGGAGTGATCTTTGCAATGCTGGTAATGCTGCTACTGTGCCTCAAACTTGGAATGTTTTAAAGCAACGTATGAAATCTCGTTTTGTTCCTCCTTATTATCAACATGATTTACGCTTGAAACTGCAAACTTTAAAACAAGGTGATAAAGGCATAGAAGCATACTATCAAGAATTGCTTATTGGTTTAGCACGTTGTGGTATAAAAAAAGATGATAATGATGCTAGTGCTAGATTCTTTGGTGGTTTAAACAATGATATACAAAACATTCTTGATTACAAAGAATGACGCAATTTTTCTCAATTGTATCGTCTTGCTATTAAGGCTGAACGCGAAGTATAGGGACGCACACAACAACAACAACAACCTTTCAGGTCTAACACTGGACGGATTTTTCAGCAGCGTTCTGAATCGGAGACGCCCAAGACTACACCTCCATTTTCTTCCGGGGTAAGTAAATTGTCTAATGTGCTGTTTCCACAGCCAAAGAAAGATGCCACTCCGGGTGTTTCTACTAGCTCCGTCTCCTCTTAAATCATTTGCCACCGATGCAAAGGCATGAGACATGTCATGAAGGAGTGCCCCAATCGTCATACTTTCATTGCTACTGAGGATGGATATGAAAGTGCTAGTGATGTTGAAGATGATTTAGCCCTTGCTGCTAACGTTGCTGCAGATTCCACCGAGGGTGATCAAGACGAGAAGACAATTGATTCAGTGGCTGCTGCCGCAGGCTATCCTAGCCTTCTTGTGCAACGTGTGCTGAGTTCACGTGTGGGACATAAAGAAGAGATGAACATCCAGTGCCACAACTTGTTCCACATGTATCTCATTGTGCAGGGTTGTCGTGTTCTCACCATCATTGATAGCGGGAGTTGCAACAACTTGGTGAGTTCAGATTTGGTTGAGAAGCTTGGCCTAACCACCCGACAACATTCGCATCCATATAAACTTCAATGGTTCAATAATAGTGGACAGACGAAGGTAACTAAATCAGCCCGCATTAGCTTTTTCACAGGCTCGTATCATGATACTGCTGATTTTGATGTTGTACATATGCAAGCTTGTTCAATTTTGTTAGAACGTCCATGGGAATTTGATACTGATGCTTTACACCATGGTAGAGCTAATAAATACACTTTCATGCACGACAAGAAAATTACTTTGCTAACTTTGTCTCCTACGGATATTGTTAAACATGCTCGAGAGATTAAAAATAAACCTCCGTTGAACATTGATAAAAATGGGATTAAGTTATTAGGAGGTGCTTTTCTTGCTACAACTTCTACTACTACTGAGTTATGTGATAATCCTGATGCATCATGTTATACTATGTTTTGTCAACATATTATGTTTTGTGCATTGCCTGCTGTCACTAACCTTTTGCAAGAGTTCGTTGATGGGATGGAGTCGAGGACGACTCCAATTCTAGGAGGGGATGATGAGGCCATAGCTATGATGGAGTCGAGGACGACTCTAATTCAAGAAGAGGAGGATGATGAGGACATCACCGCGCTGGACATGTCTACGTCATCGTCTTTTCCAAGTTGTAACTCATCTCCAACTCAGCTGCCACGTTGACTTCGAGGCTGTTTCGGAGTTCAGGACCAGCAAGGAGTAAAACGGACGCCCAGGATGCATATGGACTCCGTTTTCGATGATTCACCCACGGATGGAAAGATAATTTCATAAGGAAACCAATGACGTTGGTTTGACGTCCAAATTCCTATTGAGTTATCGGGAAACGTCGAAACAAGTTAGCGTCCAGAATCTGTTCCGGTGCTGCATCACCTATTTTGGGCCAACTTGGCCTTAAGCCCATGTTGGGGGCGCCTCCCCCTGGTCGCCACCAACCCTAGGACGTCTCTCCCTTATATTCCACATAGCCGCCGCTGTTGAGACTCGGGTTTTGTTTTAGAGTTTAGTTTTTCATCGAGAAACTGAATCGTTCATTGTAACTGTGTCGATTAGTCCTTTTACAGTGATGCAGGGCCCCTTGTTCTTGATCTCCTCCACTGTGTCAATTAGTACTTTAGAACCGAGTTCTTAAAGCCTCTATTGATATTCGCATCATTTATATTTGCAATTTCAGATTGTGTGTTTATACCTTCTTGCTTGTGTTCTTCGATTCGCTTGCAGGAAAAGCCTTATTGGCGAGGTCAATCATGTTGTGCTTGGTTGATAACCAACGGAGCAGTGGTGTAACGATTGCAGGGTTCGAATCGTGCTGATTTGAAGCCGGATCGTCAACGTCGAGACCTCCACCAATCGAATTTACCGGTTACCTCACGGAAGATCGGGCCACTCCTCATCACCGCTCACCTCCATCGAGTTGCCTAGTGCCATCGTCCGCTCTCGAAGCTTGGTAACACAACCATGGATCTCGCCCGCGCCATCTGCTCGTCTGCACGGGGCGACGGTGGCCACCACCTCGCCCTCCTAGCGGCCATGCCAGAATTCACGCTAGCCACTACATGCTCCGGAACTTGCGGCCTTAGTGTCGTGGTTCATCGGCGAGGGCGAGGGCGAGGAGCAGCGGGACAAGAGAGGAAGGGCGGAGCTAGGACTGGGACTGGACCATCGCACAAAAGGTGTGGGAAGGGGCCAAGAGCTACGCTAGCGGGGGCGCTCGGTAGCGGAGGCACGACCTACCTGTGCTAGGCTAGCGAGTGGTGCTCGGCGGTGGGTGGACAGGCTAGAAGAGGGAGAAGATGATGACACATGGGTCCATCTGTAACAATGGCAAAATGGTCATTTCATACTCTTCTTTGATGTTGTTTTGACGGCAATAATATGTAGGGATAGAAAAAACCAAACGGATGGCTACGATGAAAGATCAAATTTTTCGGTGGCTAAGAAGGAATGTGCATCTTTTATAATGGTTCGAGAGGGAATTGTCTCAAATTTTTTCGTGTGGAAATGAACTCATTCGTGTCAAATTCAAGCCACTACGCACCACTCCTTCGTCCTCCCCTTCGAGCCAGGGGAGCAGGACAAGCCTGCACGCATCTCGCCTCGCCACATCAGCGCAAGATGCAGCAGCGCGCGCCGCCTCTCCGCATCCCCCTCCATCTCCTACTACTCCTCGTCCCGGCCCTCGCCGAGGTTCCCGACCACTACGCCTCCCCGCGTGCGGGCTCGGGCACCAGAACGGGGCTCAGTAATGCGCCAGCGCAGGAGTATCTTGACCCCACCTACCCGATCCCGCGGCCCCCGCCGGCGGTGCCGACCTGCGTAGTGCCGGTGCTCTCCTACTCCTTCGCCAACACCTACGGCGCTCCACCCGCCAAGGCCGCGTATGCGCCTCCGGCCGGGTGCCCTGCGCCCTGGTCCCTCGTCGTTCTCTCCTTCTCCGTCGCCATCGCCGGTGACCAGTACGACCGCGTCGCGGCCGTCTGGCTCGATGGCGCCGAGCTTCTCCGCACCACCACCGCCGAGCCTACCCCCGACGGCGTCCGCTGGACCGTCCGCAAGGACGTCACCCGGTACTCCGCGCTGCTCCGGTCCCCGCCCGGCGGCGTGCTTTCTGTAATGCTGGAGAACCTCGTCAACGACGTGTACACCGGTATATACAACGTCAGCGTGTCCCTCGAGTTCTACGGCGCCCCTGTTTATCTGAGCGACGACTCGGGGTCCTCCTCAGCTGTTGGCTCTGCGGACCCCGGCCAGGCGACACCGAAACTGCCGGCATCGTACTTCCAGCCGGCGGACCTGATCCTGCCAATCTCGGAGGGCACGGGCAAGATGAGTGGCTTCTGGTTCCGCGTCCAGAATTCGTCCGATTCGCGGTCCAAGCTCGTGAGCATTCCGTCGAACACCTACCGCGCGGTCCTGGAGGTGTTCGTGTCCCCGCACTCGAATGACGAGTTCTGGTATTCCAACCCGCCGGACCTCTACATCCGCGAGAACAACCTCACTACCGGACTGGGCAACGCCGCGTACCGCGAGGTCGTCGTGAGCGTGGACGGCCACTTCGCCGGCTCGTTCGTCCCGTTCCCCGTGATCTACACGGGCGGCATCAACCCGCTGTTCTGGCAGCCAGTGACGGCGCTGGGCGCCTTCGACCTCCCGACCTACGACGTCGAGCTGACCCCGTTCCTGGGGCTCCTGGTCGACGGCAAGGCGCACGAGATCGTCCTAAGCGTAGTGGACGGCATTGCCGAGTGGCTCGTTGACGCCAACCTGCACCTGTGGCTGGACCCCGCTTCGCCGAATGTGTCGGCCGCGCTCAACCGGTACACGACGCCGCGTCTGTCCATCACCCGCCGGTACTACACCCGGCGGCCCTGGACGGGAGTTTCGAGATCCGTGCCAAGAGGAATTCCCGGTTCAGCGGGTGGGTGAATTCGTCGTTCGGTAACTTCACGACGGACGTGGAGACGGAGCTGGAGACGACCAGCTTGGTGGAGTTCACCAGCCAAGGCAGGAACAAGACCGTCCGGCTGCAGGTGGAGCAGGACACGGAGGTCATCGTCCGGTCGTCGGAGACGCGGAAGGAGGTCGGGAAGGTGGAGACGGAGGCCAAGTACCCTCTGTGGCTGGAGATGGTGACGGAGGACGGCGAGAACGGCACCTACGTGATGCGGGCGAACCTGACGCACTCCCTGAGCGTCGAGACGGACGTCGAGGCCGAGGGGCTGTTTGATGGCGAGACGAAGGTGGTGGACGAGCAGGCCGCCGTGGGGTGGATGCTCGTCAGAGACCACGACGTGCTCGACGGGTCCGCGGCCACGACGCAGGCGTACAGGTATAGCGACGAGGCGGGGAAGTACGAGCGCGCCATTGACACGCTGGACGGCGCGGTGCTGAGCGACAACGTAACCGAGAGCTACCGGGCCTTGGGATTGGGAGACGGCTTGGCTTGGCTTGCTGCTGGAGCTGAACCCGCGGAAGGAGGCGCCATGGAATTGTGACGGCCAGCAGTTTGAACATTGCTGCCGTCTTTCAGACTCTGGGAGTTGAGTTGTTCAGACTTCTTCAGAGTGTGTCGATTACTACGTGCGATTTTTTTTATGTGTACATGTACGCCTCAAGTGTATTCTTGTACTTGCAATTGAATTGTTGCAGTTTTGCAATATCCTTCAGAGCAACTCCGGCCCAACTTCTTACTTGGGTCCCTACTCTAAATTATAGGAGTTTGGACAAAATCTCAACTCCAATAGAGCCCCTATTTGAACCTCCCATTTTACATGCCCCCTCAAATTTTAATCTCGGGTCCCCAGCTCTAGGAGCCCCCCTATCCGGTGGGGCCCACCCACTTTACCCACCCGGCCGAAGCAAAGCACCGCGCCGTAGCCGACGGCCACCTCCCCCATGTGTCCCGTCTTCGCCGCACCCGTGCCAGGTCATGGCCCCTCTCTCCTCGCCTTGGGCAGTCATGGCCCCTGCCCGACTCTCCCCCTGCTCAGTCTGTGTATAGAGGAAGGAGGAGGAAGATGAAGACAATGACACGTGGGTCCCGTTGTTGAGGGCTTAGATTTGAGTGTTGTTGTTGAAGTGGAAGCACAAAATTTGGGCCAACAAAAATAAGGAAAGTCCTCAAATGAAAGGTAGGAGTCTTAATTTGGGGGTCATGGCTGGAGTTGCTCTAAGGGCACTCCCAATGCAGACTCTATCCTAGAGTCTAAACCTATTTATTACCTCGAATATTGTGGATTTGGAGTCTAAATAAGACGTGTAGTCTTGTTTTTTCACCATCTCTCTTCAATAAATATAGTGTCACATCAACAAAATATCATAAATAAGTGGTAATAAATAGTCTTAGACTCTGTGATAGAGTCTTGCATTGGGAGTGCCCTAAGACTTTGTTTGGATCCAAAACTGAACCGTTCCAGAAACCAGATCCTTGGAATTAAATTCAATGGGAAGTAGAATATGTAGATTTTAATCCAATTCAATTCTCTTGTTTGGGTCGACATAATTTTTTTTCCTAAAATTCAATTTCAAATGTTGTTCGGATGATTAAAAACATGAAATCTCCTCCCTATCTCTTAGACGCACAAGACCGTGATGACATCTCTGTCCTCCAACAAGAAAACTGGTTCTCTCTCTCTGGAACAAGCATGTTCTCTATTTACATAACACATTTCTCTACATTAAACTTTCTACCTATACACAGAATAACCATCATTTCTCTCTAAATAGCAAACATGACATATGTCCCTCTATACAATACAAAACCCTCTCTAATCTCTATGCAGCCACCCTGTATCCGCATCCTTGTTTCTCTATAACAATGTCAAAATTGGAAGCTTTAGAAAGTGGAATGACTCATGCCTCATTGTTTGTCTACAACAGTGAAAATTAGAAGCTTTAGAAAGTGGAACGTACGACTCCATCCATTTGCCTCCTTGTTTCTCTGCAAAAACTTTGAAAACTTGCAAAAAACATCAGGAGGAACAGAGAATAGGCATCATAGCAGGAGCAAGGAAACACAATACGGATGCAACCTCATTATGTCAAGGCTTACTGGTCAAGAACTGAATATGTCTAAAAAGGAAGATTGCAATGCACCAAGGACCATTTTAAGAACAATTTATTTGTTCAGGGTACTATTGGGATCATAAAAAGGACGAAAACACAGATTGAGGTGAATGAGGACAAGGAACATGAAGGTAGCCCCATCAGCTTTGTCAGGATCTGGATAAAACAGGCGACAGAGTCTACCGTATAGTAAAACTTTATATATTATATGTTCATAATTAAGCATCTCATTGATGTTGTGACCGATATATTTTTATTTGCTTGATCAAATAAACTTCTCTCAGTCCTTGTGCAATGTTGCGAAGAGCCGAGGAAGCCTGACATGGAGTAGAGCAAAGGCCAAAAAAAAAAAAAAAAAAGAGGCGTGCCGTTGGCGGTCGAGCACCGATCCCATGTTGACAATGATACCGACACCGGCCGGCCGGGCAGACCTACAGTCGGCACCGTTGGGCCAGCGCAGGAGGGAACAGGGGCAGGCCGTTCCTGAGTTTTTCAAGGCCCACGTCGAGAACAAATACAGAGATTGTTCATAAAATAGTTAAATGTAATAATAAAATAATTATTTTGTATTTACGTAAATTTTTTCTAACATTTTGAGGTGTAAAATCATTTCTTACTCCACATGTCCCTGAAAGAATTAATTCATAAAATCCGTGTCAGTCAAACTTTTTAAGTTTAACTAACTTTAAAAAAAAATATAACATCTATGATTTAAATGAGCATCATATGAAAATATGTTCTATGATAAATCTAATGATACTAATTTGATACCATAAATTTTAATATTTTTTCTATAATTTTAGTCAAAATTTTAAAAATTTGACTTAATTAGAACACCTCTAGAAATCTATTTTTTTAGGATAGAGGGAGTATATATCAATATTGATCTCATTTAAGAACCTGTGTAAGCTTCAAGTAAACTAATCATTATCTCACGGTCCCAAGCATCATGTGATCGAATTAATCGTGACTCGAATCACGATGCGTTGCATCCACGTCGTCGACCGCTGTACCTCCAAAGAGAACCAATGGGACCAGGCGACAGGCGTAAAAAGGCTTACAAAGCCCTGCGTTGCTAATTGGGCCAAGTCACCCAGACAATATGCGTAGTACTAGTGTAGATGAGGCCTATGGGATTTGGAGGCCTAGGTCGGCATCACACGCTGCCCACCCCCAGGATCGGCCCTGAACAGGGGTGGCAGTCTCGCCGCCGAGTATAGCTCGGTACTCGGTACGAGGCACGGAACGGACTCCTCGATCTCCCACGCGCCAATAGGTCGCGCGTCTCCCCGCCCCCCGGTTTCCTCCTCGGGACCGATCGCACCACGCACCAGCGCTTTCCTACGCCCCGCGTTCCGTGAGAGCAGAGTTTAAGATCATTTATTATCACTTATTTATGATATTTTATTGATGTAACAGTATATTTATTGAAGAAATATAATAAAAAAATAAAAATTTAAGTTTTATTTAGATTTCAAGTCCACAATATTCGAGGTAATTAATATGTTTAGACTCTATGATAGAGTCTGTATTGGGAGTGCCCTAATATAGCCAGCTGCTAGCTGTAAGGTTTTCTTGCAGCCTGTTCTCAGTCCACCCATATAATAGTTAAGTCTTCAGTATTAATATTAGGTTCACCTGTTACTCTCACAGACTTTTTTTAATTCTTGTGTTTAAATTAGTTGCCCGCTTTGTTTCTCTCTCTTCTCCTCTCCACATCACCATTTAGCTGGCTGAGCTACTATACTTGCTGGAGCGTGAGCGTGAGCGTGACCCCTCCGTCCCTTCAAATACTCCCTACTAGCAGTAGCAGCAGGCTCTCCCAAGTCAAGAACCTCTCTAGTCTCCAGCTTCCAGACTTCATAATTCATCCGTTTTCTCCACGAAAAATCCAAGTCGAAACCCCTCACCTTCCCGGCGGCCACGCCTGATCAAGGCGCGCGCAGAAATCACGGGTGCCTCTTCTTCGTCGGAGGTCAGGAATCAGGATTACCCCTTCCGTCTCTGCTACCTGCTCGGCATCCGCTCCTCCTTGTTTGTTGGTGCTGTTGGCGGTCTCGATCGCCATAGTGACCATGCTGTTTCGTGTGCTGTTTGCAGGGCGCGGGTCCAATGACGGGGGACGCCGTCTTGGGCGGCCTCATGGAGGTCTTTCCGCAGGTGAGTGCCGATTAATCCAGTTCATTCATATCTGTTCCTATTGACTGGTTGTGTATGAACACGACGAGTAAGGTTTTTACTTGTTCTGTACTTCTGTTAAGCAAAACTTGGTGCGTCGTAGACTCGTAGTTTATCTGAGGAGTTTCTCAAGTTTGTTGTGGGTCCTCCTCTGCGTTTTGCCAAAAGTCCAAACATATTCGATCAGTATGGTATTACTTAGCGAAGAAGACAGTATTGACCTTTTCTACCAAATGTCCAGATCTATTCCAACGAGTAGGAAAAGGCTTTAGACATAGCTTAAAGTATGGATGAACATGAACTTCTAATGTAACATCTGTTAACAGGGTGTGCATATATGTTTATTTAAACTGATCTAAATAGAAATGTTCAGTTAGTCCATTGTTTTTTATTGGTGCTAGATGCATCAAGAAACTGAAACTTTTTCTTGGGTGAGTTGCTTTGCTTGTACATAGGACAAATTAAGACCTGTCTAAAATATCCATTGATCTTGTTGTCTTCTTTCTTGAAAGTAAGCAAAACTAGTTCTCAAGTGTGCCTATTTATTGAATCCTGTATGACTCGCACAGAAAATTTGTAAAACTTAGGCCAGATTCTACAGTTCGTCACATGCTATTAACTCTCTTTGTATTTACTGTTGTTTCAGTCGATTAGTTGCATGTGCTCTTAGAAATCTTATACCTGTTTCTAGGATCCTAAGGCAGGTTGACTTCTCGACACTGATAGAAGTTTCTATACAGTTCAAGGATGACATTGATGCAGCTGCAGATTATATCATCCAGAATGTCGTCCCAAATATTGTCCTAGAGCCCAGTCATCAAAACGTAAATGGGGATTTGTATACTCATGGTAAATTCCCTTCCTGTTCTTTCACTTGTTGGTTACTATAAAAATGTTAGTCAAAACAACGTTCAATTTCTATTATTTACATCTTATTATATGGCACATGTTACTTCTCTTTAATTAAAACCTACCTTTTATGTTGATAATGTTGGTTTACCCGATAAACCACGGTGCTTTACAAACATTTTCATGTGGATTTTGTGGTTTTGTCTTCTGCTTTGGGCCTGGGAAGCTTAACATATTCTTGTAATCAGTGGCATATCGCTCAGAAAGTTCTCATAGTTCTTCCTAATCTGCTCAGTGAACTAATATATAGTCATAACATTCCTTCATTTTTCTTCTCTTTTCATATACTTCTTTTTTGTATTGACAAGTTCTCTCTCAGGAAATCAGCAGGTATCTGATGACAAAAATACTCACGTCGGGCTTGATTCCTTTGATAACAAAACAAATTCAAATTCTCTACATTTTGACTTGTCCAACAAAACCTCAGTTGGACAGAAAGATATCCTCACTGGATTATGTCTTGAAGTTTTTGATATTCCATCAACATCTGGTCAGAACTGCTTATCTGAAGAGTTCAGTTCTGGTTCTCTGCTAGCTGGTTCTCTGATGCAAAACACCTATTCCGAGAGAAACCCTGAGCTATCATCCTCTGGAGGTGATATGCCACTGCATGATGATGCTTCCCCTCATGTGACTGTACAATCAAGCAATTTTGTTAACCTCGAGTCTCTTGATAATCTTATTGCCAATGAACATTACAAAAAGTAAACCTATTTTCTTTTTTTGTCAAGTCAAATAACGTACTAACTTTTAGAGTTGTACCAAGTGAAAGCTTCTACAATTAACAAAAGTTGTGGTATAGATGCTTACATTCGTGATAAATGATCAAATTACAAAGTTCCACTTTTAGTTAGTTTTTTTTTTGTGTGTATAAACTCATTTAATTGTTAATGTTATTATATGTTGTTTACTCCATATCCTTGATTTGCATGCAACAAAGTCTTCATGCAGTTGACTGCAGGCATACATATATTTTGTGCTCTTTGTAACTACAATACTAGAAACTATAGCTAATTGCCAATCTTTCTTTTTGTATGGCTCAGAATTCCCTGATGTCAAATGTGGTTGCAATAAGTGAAATGCTACAGGAGGTAGAGCGAAATGAAGAAAACACAAAACATGCTATTTTAGAAGCAAGCCAAGCTGGTATTGATATTCTTGGAAAGGTCGAGGAACTAAAAGAGATGACAACTCTTGCAGTGGAAGAAAACAACAAGGTTCTACATGCAATAGTTTTTTTATGAATGCTCCAATATTTTTTTTTTTGTGAACTACCAGATAAAATTATTCCTTTCCTTTTTTATAATATGTAGGTGGAAGGGGAGAATTTTGCTGAAAAATCTATTCTAGCAGCAGAAGCACAGGAGCTTCAATGTAGGTTGTCCAACATTTCTGAAGAAACAAAAAGTTTTGTGCTGGCTATCGATAAGGTAAATTTTTTATTGCACTGTTATTCATCTGTTTTTACGTAAAATTTTAAATGTACTTAATATCAACACTTTCTAGGTGAGTGTGACCGCTAACCCAAGATTGAAACTTGTTATCCTTTGATTAAAACTTATTCTTTGAATAGCACTTATTCTAAATATTTGTAGATTATACCATGTATAAACTTGGTACATTGGATCCATATTTAAAAAAATAATTTTATATCAATGCCATAGTCATTAAAATTGTAATATATGAGGTATTAATGATGAAACTGTGACGTTATAGACCATTTCAAGTCAAACCACACATTATTACAAAAACTGAGGGAGTACTAGACAACATAACGACACCTTAAGATTCATTTCCAAATTACAGTTTCATTTGGACTGCAATTTCTGGTGCACTAGCTCCCCAATTTGCCAATTTCAAGTAAAGGCCATATTCTTAATTTACTCCCTCTGTTATATTTGTTGTCATTAGCTTTGTCCAAAGTCAAACCTTAAAAAGATTTATGTTTTTTAGATTCACAAAATTAAAGTTACCTTCATGGAGTACTATGCAATTTGCATGTTATTAAACTGTATGCAATTTGCATGGTAGCTGAGAGAGTTGCTGACAGAGCGAGGACATGTTGTAGATGCATTGCAGTGAGTGTTGTATAAACTCTATAGTTCACGGTTCGGTATATTGGAATGTTCAATGCTTGTCCGTTTTTCTTTAAAATGTTGATATACCATTTTTTTTATCTCAGTGGGGAAATGCTTGGAATCTTTGATAGCATAACAAAGCTTAATCTAAGAGTGGATATTCAGATTCCTGTTGATGAACAATGGCAGCATATTGCATTGAGATTGTCTTCGTCAGTGCAACAAGTTCCATCTGTCTCGGCTAGCTTAGCTCTTGATGTGCAATTGCAACAAATTTCATTGATCTCGTCAAGGTATACTGTTGATGAAGCACTGCAACAAATTTCACCAGTCTTGTCCTGCTCGGCTTCTGATGAACTACTGCAATCCGACAGCAGTTTGGCTGAATCATTAACGTCTGAAAGCAACTGGTCATCTGCTGTGGAATCTAGGACTGCTGATGTTTCTTATGCCAGTTTTGGCTTAGACGATAGTTGGGATTTAGTCGATGATGACGAGACCACAGAGTCCCCAGGCATACCTATGTTGGTCTAGATTTACTTATCACTATTTGCTGGTATCTTCATCAAGATTAGCTAGAAGTTGGGCCCTAAGACAGTACTTTCTCTTGATGTAAACATTCCTCTATGAAATCCTAAACTATAATGGTTATTTCGATCTGGAACAAGCTAGCAAGGTTAGAAAATCGGGTTGCCCACAGCCCCCGAGTGGCTAACCGACTCATGCGATGTGGCAAAATGACACACTGCCAAGGGTCAGCAACTGTCGATGACATGCCGCCTGTGAGCCTCCTACCGATGGGTTCAAAGTAGAAGCCGCACTGACATTCCAAATGCGATGCCTTTTGAAAGGTAGCGACATTGTTGGAGCCACCATCACACATTGAAAGCCTAAACCTTGTTTTGAATAATTGATGAAACCTTTAGTATCCTATTGTCTTTTAAGGGGTGTTTGGTTCCCACCTCCTGAACTTTAGTAGACTAAACTTTAGTCATTTTAGTGACTAAAGTGTCAAACAAACTGACTAAAAGATGACAAACACTTTAGTTGCACTAGTCACTCGAGCTACTAAAAGGTGACTAAAATATTTTAGTTTACTAAAGTTTAAGAGGTGGGAACCAAACACCGCCTAAGTAATGATTTGAGATAGGTTGGCATATGCCAAGTAATGGAGCCAAGTGATCATGATGATGGATGGTGAATGTCATATTTGAAGGATCAAGTACTCCAAAAAGAAGAAAGAGAAAAAAAAAAGATCATGGTAAATGTATAACTTGATAGGGTCTTTATGTTTTGGCACTCAAGACATCATAGCAGGTTTAGTGTGTCTAGAATTGATAACCGTACTATTAAAATAAAATATGAGAAATCTTAGTGATTTGATTATCAAGTGTCACTTGGACATCTAGTAGCCTCGTTTGACGGTGTAAACAAATTTTTAGTTCCTTATTTCTGGCACCTAAAACTTAACCGGCCACGTTGTCTCACACCTCTCTGATCATCCATCACCACCACCGGATAAAACATGAGTCATTTTACATGATCAAAACATGAGTCTAATCTAGGGGCCGAAGCCGCTAGTAGTGGTGCCAAAGAGGCCCTTAATCATAGCCGCAGCGTGTGATCTGGCTGAAAGACCAAGCCACATTGAATGAATAATTAAAGTAAGATGAATCGTCTAGCATGCATGTACGGAGTAGTATATAGTAAATTCAATGAGCACATAGGTGCAGTCTGTCCATCCGGCTACAGAAACAGAATAAACTATTTATAGTTGAGAGCATACCCAAAAATTTGTTCTTAGCGCTTTGTCCTGGTTGCAAAACCAAACTACCCAAAAATGTATTTTACCATTAAATGCTAATAGTAGAGTCGTTTATGGTTCTAAGAATACCACTATGTAAGATTAGAGTGAATTTTCTAAAACGGTTGGTATCCACCGGGATGTGGTAGCTAACTTCCATATTGGATTATTGGATTATTGACACGTGTTCTTAGTACTCAATCAATCGGTTATGTACTCGTTCTCTCAAAGTGGTATAGTAGTACCATGGCAGCTTGCACATGGGGACCAGCTTGTATCCACATTTGGAGGGCATCTGTATATGTGCACAAAGTTCAAAATATTTCGATAATTAAGGTTTGAATCCTAATATCTATTTTACCATTTATTCATTTTGTAATTTTTTGTAGCATAATATTCCCACATGGCCATGTTTTTTTGTAATGTAAAAGATTCATAAGAATAACATGGATTTTAGTAGTGTTGAAAACAAACGGAAAAAATCCCGTTCCCGACCCGTTCCGTTTTCTACTTTGTTCCGTTCGTTTCTATACTTTTTTTTATCCTGTTTCTGTATCTACGGAAATGGGAGAGGATTTTTTCCGTCCGTTTCCGTAAAATTCCGTTTTTATATGGAATTGATCCGTATTTATTTCGTTTTCCCCGTTTTTAATCTCAAGTGAGATATGTTTAGAAATTTCTATCTATGTTTATAAATATACAAATCATAAATTATATATGTTAATATGTTAACACATGGCATGTTATTGAATATTTGACCGATTACTTTATATGTGTATACTATTTTCTGCTCTTGTTCATATATACTTAAGAAAATTTGGTCATGTTATTCTAACTTAATTTTCTGATTCTTTATCCGATCTCTGTTCGTATTTGTTTGTTTTCGTATTTCTGCATATCTCTATCCGTTTTTAATTCAGTTGTTGTCGGTGTTTAGAAACTACCAACGAGTAAATTTGTACACGTGTCGGGTTCTGAATGGTGAGACAAAGAGACAAGAGGTTTATACTGGTTCGGATAAAATATCCCTACGTCCAATGTGGAGATGCTCGTGTTCCTTATCTCTGCTTGGAGGGAGTTTACAAGCTGGGTCGAGAGAGGGAGTATGAGTCCCAGGTCCCAGAATGTTTCGGTGAGTGACCGTGCTATTTGCTAGCCGTGTTGTTCGATTTGTGTTCGATGATCTGGTGTCGCCCTCCTTGAAAGATCTCTAGTGTTTTGGGTAATTGATGAAACCTAAGTACTAACCTAGCTCTAAGTGATTGAGTAGGCTTAGTACACCAAGGTGAAGTGAAGAAGACAAGTGGTGGAGGCTAAGGAAAAAGCTATCTAGAAGCTCACACGTGGAGAAGAAGGAAGACGGAGGGGGCCCTAAAGCTTTACAAGACAAAGGTATAAGCAAGGGCTTTTTGTTTTTAGTGATCAAGACACCTAGTGGGTGTGATCACATTTAGGATAGGTAACCATACTATAAAGAGGATAAAATAGTTAGTGGTTACAACTATCGAGTGTCATTAGGTTGATCATCGTTGCATTGCATCTAAAACCTTTTGAGCAACCCTTGTAAAACTTGATAAAATATGCCACACACATGCACAAGTCAGTGGATCACTTGGTGGTAGCACATGAGATCAAGGGAAGCAAAGAAGAAGAGTTTTTGCCCAAGACAAAGGTGTCGAACCAGTTGGTCTGGGAGCTCCGGATCATAGCAGGTGGTCCGACGGTTTTCTCCCAGCATTGGCTATCAGGCAGATGGGCGTCGGACCAGTGCTCAGATGAGCGTCGGACCACAGGCGAGTGGTCCGGTGGCTCGGTCACAGGGTCAGCAGAAGAACAAGACAGGCGTTGGACCTGACTGCATGGTCCAGTGTTCGACTCCGACGATGTGGCCCGAAGCTCGGGTGCTCACTACGTGAATTTGGCAAGGCACTGAGGAGGCGTCGGACTACTCAGCTTAGTCCGGTGGACTAGTCCGAAGGTGAAGTCCGGAGCACAGGTACTTACTGTGTTCTAATTTCGGCTGAGGCTAAAGCGTCGGACGAGGGCTCCGGACCAAGGAAAGTGGTCCGACGGCGGCCAATTCTGAGCGCCAACGGTCAAATTACAAAGCGTCGGAGCAGGCGCTATGGTCCGACGGTACATGAAAGTGGTCAGACGGTAGCTCTTTTCAACATCCCAAGTGCATAACAGCTAGTTCCTTTGAGGGGGCTATTTAAGGGTGTGTGGCGGTTCAAGGCAGCTCTCTTGCACTCCTGGCTATTGCATACTCTTGTGAGCATAACACACACACTCCCACTCATCTCTTAGTTGATTTGTTCATCCATTTGAGAGATTAGAGTGATCAAGTGCATTGCATGAAGTGAGTTCATCCTAGTGGCACTTGGGAGTTGATACCGCTGCTGTGTTCTTGTTACTCTTGGTGATTGCCATCACCTAGACTTGAAGCAAGCAATGTGGATTCGAGAAGCTTGGTGATTGTGCTTCGTCGACCACAAGTGGTGATTGTGAGGGGTTCTTGTGCCTTCCCCGCGGGAGATCGCAAAGGTAACTCTAGTGGATTGCTCGTGTCTTGGAGTGCCCTCATCTTGTGTTGGTTGTGTGGCACCCGAAGATGGGTTTGGCGTGTGAAGAATCATTGCCCTAGTTGGTTTCGGTGATTAAACGACAATTAGAGATATTATGGCTAACGTGTGTCTTGCAAAGGCTATGCGTAGCTTAGCCATAGTGATCAAGGAGAATGGGCTCAAATGGTCATCACTTAGCCCCCAAGATGGATATCATTTCGGATTTCAAAGAGACCTGATGAAGACCCTAGAATGATAGGCTAAGCGCCATAAGGAGATGAAGGGCACTTAGAAATAGATAGGGCTTCTCTTTTTACCTTTGACCGTACTATTAAGAGGGGTTGAGATTAGTAGCTTGACTTAGGAAAGCTTCATGATTTAGGTGTGGTGCACACTTGACTTCCTTAGCTCCAAGCAAGCCTATGGTGACCGTAAGATAGCCTAGAACATCTTCCATATTCATCGCGACGAAAAACAAAGTTGTTAAAACTGTTTTCTGGGCGCCGGACGCTCCTGACAGGGGCACCGGACGCTGTCCGTCGGCATCGGACAGAGGCGTCGGACGCTGGGTGGTTGAGTCCACAGCGTCCGTCGACCTTCCAGTGGGGATGTTTTCTGGCTAAGATTTTCAGGGTCCGTCGGACGCTGTCCGTCGGCCAGGCGTCGGACGCTGGTAAGAGCGTCCGTCGACCTTCCAGAGAGGGTGTTTTTTAACCCTAGCCAGAGCGTAGCGTCGGACGCTATGGATGAGCGTCCGTCGCTCAGTGACGTAGCGTCCGTCGCTGGGAACAGTGTGTCAGAACTAGCCGTTGGGCAGGGCGTCGGACCGTCCATCGCCCAGGCGCCGGAGCGTCCGTTGCCCAGGCGCCGGAGCGTCCGTCGCCCAAACTATGAACAGAAACTAGCCGTTGGGGCATGCGACGGACCGTCCGTCGCCTAGTCGACAGAGCGTCCGTCGCCAACTTAAAATGTCAGCCCGAGGCAGTTTTCAGAGGGTCTATTTATAGCTCCTCCCACTTCTCTCCCACCTTGCCTTTGCTCATTTGAGTTGCTGAGTTTGTTGAGAAGGTTGGGAAGAGAGCAAGAGCCCTAGAGAGAGAGTGATTCGCGAATCCATCCATCCTCTCTCTAGTTCATCCAAGAGTTCAAGTGTGCATCCTCTAGTTGTGAAGCTTGAGTGAGTCAAGCGAAGATCGAGGCTTGTTACTCTTGGTGATCGACATCACCTAGACGGTCCGGTGGTGCTTGGAGGAAGGTGATCGCCGGAGGATTGTCGGCGGCCCTTCTCCATCGACGTTGTGATCGGTTGTGAGCGATTCACCGAGCCGGAGTAGCGAAGAATCAGCCCGTAGAGAGCACTCATCCCTTGCGCGGGATTGAGGGGGAGCTATACCTTGCGAGGTGCTCCAACGAGGACTAGGGGAGAGTGTCGACTCCTCGATACCTCGGCAAAACATCGCCGTGTCAAGCATCTCTTTCCCTAGCTCTTTACTACCGCATTACTTTCCGCACTTGTCATTCTTTTCATACTAGAATTGTGTAGGAAGTTTCCGCTTTCCATTGACTTGCTACCGCTTTCGAGCTAGGACACACAAGCGGTAGGCACTAGGGGGTTAATTGGCTCTTTATAGGTTTAATTCTTGTTTAGAAATTAAAAAGAGCCCAATTCACCCCCTCTTGGGCATCTTGATCCTTTCAATTGGTATTAGAGCAAGGTTTGCTCTAAATTAGGCTTCACCGCCTAGAGCAAGATGTCCCATGGGGATGGACCACCTCCCATGTTCGATGGAGACGACTTTCCTTATTGGAAAGTTCGTATGGAGGCCTATCTAGAGGCCGTTGACGTGGGCGTGCTCAAAGCCGCCACAAAGGGAGGCACCCTCTTCGCGGAGGACCTCAACTTTGATAAGCACAATGCCAAGGTGAAGAACATTATCTTTCGTGGCATTAGCAAGGATGTCTTCAACCGAGTGCGTAATGCCAAAGACGCATTTGAGTTGTGGACCACAATTTGTGCTCTTCACGAAGGCACAAAAAGTGAGCGTGAAGAACGCTATCACTTGGTTATGGCTAAGCTCAATTCTTTTTCTATGCATGCAAATGAAAATGCAAATGAAATGTACTCACGACTTAAACATGATTGTAGAGGAATTGAATGGGCTCAGTCTCAACCAAATGGAACCGGCCGATGTGGTACGCAAGATTCTTTGTGTCTTGCCCATTGAGAAGTATGGCCACATCATCACGGTGCTTCACCAAGGAGATCTCTCCGCCGCTACACCAACACAAATTTTGGGCAAGATCAATGCCCATGAGATGTACATGAAGATTGGTGATGGTGGCTCCTCTTCCTCCTCCAAGAAAAAAGAAAAGGAGAAGGAAGAGAAGAAGGACTTGTCACTCAAGGCATCCTCCTCGGAGAAGTACAAGATGCACGTCATGTATGAGAGTACAAGCGATGATGATGATGATGATGATCTCGCTCTCATGGTGAAGAAAACAACCAAGATGTTGAAGAAGCTAAGCAAGAATGGAGTCAAGTTTGACTCAAAGAAGAAGAAATTCTTCACAAGCTCTTCAAGAAAGCCTCTCTCCAAGATAGATTGCTACAATTGTGGCAAACTTTGACACTTGGCTCATGCTTGCCCCGAGGAGAAGAAAGACAAGTACAAGAACAAGAAAGCAAACAACAAGATCAAGTATAACAAGAGCAATAAGGTTGAGTCAAGTGATGAGGAGAAGAAGGATGACAAGCCATTCAAGAAGAAGAAGAACTTCAACTTCCACAAGAAGAAGAAGAATGGCAAAGCCTACATTGTTGGTGATTGGCTCACCGACATTGAAGACTCAAGTGACTCATCCGGAGATGAAAGTGAAGAAGAGAAGGTGGCCGCCTTGGTGATTGGTTCATCTACTCCACCGCCACCCCCTCCATCATCTCCGAGTTCATTCTCTACACACCTATGCCTCATGGCTAAAGGTGACAAAAAGGTACAAAAAGAGGATAGTGATGATGAGGCTAGCTCTAGTGATGATAGTGATGATGAGTTTGAGGCACCTATGCCTCAAGTTGTATTTCTCGGTCCCAAGGTGAAGAACAAGCCCAAAGTGCTATGGGTTGCTAAGGAGTTGGTGGACAAGGCTATGGAACCTCGCCAAGTGTGGGTTCCCAAAAAACAATCTTAACTCTAAGTTGCTTGTGTGTAGGTGAACTACAAGACCGGTGGAAGTCATTGGGTGATTGATAGTGGATGCACTCAACATATGACCGATGACTCCCGGATGTTCACCACACTTGAGGAAGATTGTGAAGGGCAAGACAAGATTACCTTTGGGGATAATTCAAAAGGCAAAGTGCAAGGCCTAGGCAAAGTGGCAATCTCAAATGATCAATCAATATCAAATGTCTTGCTAGTACAATCTTTGAGCTTCAACTTGCTATCGGTGGGACAACTATGTGATCTTGGTTTCCAATGTCTTTTCACTCCAAATGAGGTAGTTGTGTCCAAGATTGAAGATTCATCATTGATATTCAAAGGGTTTCGGCACAACAATCTCTATCTAGTGGACTTCACCTCAAATGAAGCTAGTTTGCAAACATGTCTATTCTCCAAGAGTTCTTTGGGTTGGCTATGGCATAGAAGGTTAGCACATGTGGGAATGTCGACCTTGAAGAAGCTTGTCAAGAAGGAATTGGTTAGAGGTGTGAAGGATGTTGTGTTTGAGAAGGACAAACTTTGTAGTGCATGTCAAGCCGGCAAGCAAGTGGCAAACACTCATCCAACCAAAGATTTCATGTCAACCTCAAGAGTCCTAGAGCTACTTCACATGGACCTATTTGGACCTACCACCTATGCTAGCCTTGGTGGCAATCTCTTTTGCTTGGTGGTAGTTGATGACTACTCTAGGTACACTTGGGTGTTCTTTCTTCAAGACAAGGGAGAAACTCAATCAATATTCGAGAAGTTTGCAAATAGAGCCCAAAATGAGTTTGATGTGAAGATCAAGAAGATAAGAAGTGACAATGGGACCGAGTTTGTGAACACCAAAATTGAAGACTATTGTGATGAAGTTGGGATCAAGCATGAAGTATCCGCCACCTATACTCCTCAACAAAATGGTGTAGTAGAGAGGAAGAACCGGACACTTATCACTCTTGCAAGATCAATGCTTGATGAATACAACACCCCAGAGAAGTTTTGGGCCGAAGCAATCAACACCGCATGCTATGCGGCCAACCGGCTATTTGTCCAAAGGCTTCTCAAGAAGACCCCCTATGAGCTTGTGAATGGGAAGAAACCGGATATATCCTTTTTCCGAGTGTTTGGTTGCAAAGTGTACATCTACAAGAAGCGTCAACACTTGGGCAAGTTCCAAAGGAGATGTGACATTGGTTTCCTAGTTGGATATTCACTTAAATCCAAGGCATACCGTGTATTTAACAAAGCCACCGACTTAGTTGAAGAAACATATGACTTGGAGTTTGATGAAACTAATGGCTCTCAAGAAGAGCATGAAAATCTTGATGATGTAGGTGATGAACCCTTGAGGGAGGCAATGAAGAATATGCCAATTGGTGCTATCAACCCGCAAGAGGTGGAAGAAGTTGAAGATGAAGCAAATCAAGATCTTTCTCCACCTCACACGCCTCAAGTTGATGAAGTAGATCAAGTGAGGGAAGCTCAAGAAGACACTCACATTCCTCAAGATCAAGCCGAGGCCGAAGCAAGCAATGTTGAAGCACCGCAACCTCCTCCCCAAGTGATTAATAGAAGATCTACACCTATGCTTCAAGCTCATCCACAAGACCTCATCATAGGGAGTCCATCAAGGGGGGTAACAACTCAATCTAAACTTGCTTCTTATGTTGAACATCACTCCTTTGTTTCCTCTGTTGAGCCTTCTAGTGTGGAGGATGCACTTGCGGATCCGGATTGGGTGAACGCCATGCTCGAAGAGTTGAACAACTTCACCCGGAACGAAGTGTGGACACTAGTAGAAAAGCCCAAAGGAGCAAGAATCATTAGCACCAAGTGGGTGTTTAGGAACAAGCAAGATGATCAAGGCGTGGTTGTGAGAAACAAGGTAAGATTGGTGGCAAAGGGGTTCTCCCAAGTTGAAGGCTTGGATTTTGGGGAGACCTTTGCACCGGTTGCAAGACTAGAAGCCATTCGTATCCTTTTGGCATATGCTTCACACCATAAAATGAAACTTTTTCAAATGGATGTGAAGAGTGCCTTTCTAAATGGTTTCATCAATGAACTTGTTTTTGTCTCACAACCTCCCGGGTTTGAAGACCCAAATTGTCCTAATCATGTGTATAGGTTGTCCAAGGCACTCTATGGATTGAAGCAAGCTCCAAGAGCTTGGTATGAGAGGTTAAGGGACTTCCTACTCAAGAAGGGCTTCAAGATCGGGAAAGTGGATACCGCACTCTTCACCAAGGTGCTAGATGGAGAGATCTTTGTTTGCCAAGTATATGTCGATGACATTATATTTGGGTCAACAAACCAAGGTCGTAGCAAGGAATTTGGTGCATTGATGTCCAAGGAGTTCGAGATGTCGATGATTGGCGAGCTAACCTTCTTCCTTGGCTTCCAAGTGAAGCAATTGAGGGAGGGCACCTTCATATCACAATAGAAGTATACTTATGATGTGCTCAAGAAATTCAAGATGGAGGATTGCAAACCAATTAAGACCCCAATGCCTACTAATGGGCATCTCGATCTCGATGAGGGAGGTAAACCAATTGACCAAACTCTTTAATGTTCTATGATCGGTAGTTTACTTTACCTCACCGCATGTAGGCCAGATATCATGTTTAGTGTGTGTATGTGTGCTAGGTTTCAAGCAAACCCTAAGGAGTCGCATCTTTGTGCGGTTAAAAGAATCCTTAGGTACTTAAGGCACACCCCTAGCATGGGTCTTTGGTATCCCAAAGGAGCTCCCTTCCAACTTGTTGGCTATTCCGATTCGGATTACGCCGGGTGTAAGGTTGATAGGAAGAGTACCTCCGGCGGGTGCCACATGCTAGGAAGATCACTTGTTTCTTGGTCCTCAAAGAAGCAAAATAGTGTGGCATTGTCAACCGCCGAGGCGGAATACATTGCCATGGGAGCAAGTTGTGCACAAATCCTATACATGACCCAAACACTCTTTGATTACGGCGTGTTTTTAAAAGAAGTTCCTCTTTTGTGTGATAATGAAAGCGCCGTAAAGCTTGCAAACAACCCGGTTCAACACTCTCGCACCAAGCACATAGATATTCGCCATCACTTTCTTAGAGATCATGTGGCTAGGAAAGACATCACACTAGTTGGAGTTAAGAGCGAAGATCAATTAGCGGATATCTTCACTAAACCACTCGATGAAACAACCTTTTGTAGGTTGAGAAGCGAGTTAAATGTGCTTGATCACTCTAATTTCACTAAAAGATGAGCTTGTGTGAACCATGCATTCATATGTAATATAACATGTTTAATTTGGTAATGCACATAGGCTTGGCTAACGCGGGTAAGATAACCGCCCTCAAAGCGTGTGACAAAGCTTAACCGCGGTTTAAACTTGCAAGCAACCTAGATTCAAATTTCGTATTGCATAGCATATGCATGTGTGTTGTTTGCCCTTTCTTTTCGGTTAAGTTTCTTGAGCATCCTCTATGATAGTCCACTTAGGGGGAGCATTCCAAGCTCAAGTCACTTCAATACCCCTCTTGTGGCCATATGATGACTCCTTGGCGCTTCCATTCGAATATTTTGAGCTAAAAACTAAATTTAAGCCTATGGTAAACTAATTGAAAATCAGTGTTTGAGAGATGGTTCTCATATCAAGTCCAATCAAGTGTTATTTGGATCTTATTGGGATTGGAACTTGGTTGGGAGAAAGACGCAAAAAGAAAATTTGAAAAATTCTATTTTTAAGGCGTTGGACGCTGCCGACGGACGCTTGGTGTCAATTGCCTCAGCGTCCGTCGCGATCGTCCGGAGATTAAAGTTGCCCGCTAACAGGGCGACGGACGCTCCCCCAAGCGTCCGTCGCGGTCAATGCGATTGGGCGTTTCAAATCTGTTCTGGAAGCCCGACGGACGATGCCGTCGGACGCTCCCGAGCGTCCGTCGCATACTGACGGAGCGTCCGTCGCTCCGCATCGGAGCATCCGTCGCGAACTTAACGGCGAAATTTCTTTCTAAAATCCCCGCTTCCTCTGTTCTTCTCGCTCGATCCGTTTTCCGTCGCCGCGCCATTGCCAAACCCTAGCCGCCGGTCTCATCGTCGTTGAGCACCCTAGCACTCCCTCTCTGGCGAGCTGCCCCTGCGCCGCCGCGGGCTCCTTCCAGCGCCGCCTCCAGCCCTCTGCGCCGCCTCTCCATCTCCCTGCGCACCCCTACCTCAGCACTGCGCTGCCGCCCTGCGCCGCCGTCCTTTTTCCCCTGCGCCACTGTTCCACTTCCATCCAAGCCACCGCGCAGAGCTCACGCCTGCCCAACATCGTCGCCACTCCACTGCGTGTTTCTAGCCGTGCAGGAGTACCTTTGTCGACGAGCTCTCCTACAAGCCCTGTTGCAAGTTGATTGATCACATTTGCGTGTGAAGGTGAAACACAACTTCTGGAACCTACCCTTTAGATTTCAAATCACCTCTCCATTTCTCTTCACCAGTGAAATGAAATTGATCACAAGACTCACCTAAACCCTACCCTGCCTTGATTAGAGTGCGGTTTGCGGAGTGCGAATTGCGGATTGCGGGTGATCGATCGAGGACCTTTCCCTTCTCTCCTTTTGGTCAGAAGTTCGAGGTATGGCAGTTGATATCACGATTCTTTCTTATCTAGACTTCATGCTTCTATAGTCACTCTCTTCTCTAGCTTATATGCTTATGGTTATACTCCTATCTATTTCTCACGAGCAGGGTCAGTTGATCAGAGAATCAGAGGGTCAGAGCAGTGACAGTAAACTCGGGGCAAAGCCCGCGAGTACGGATCGAGGCAAAGCCTCGCGAGGAAAGTCCAGGGCCGGTGTGCCACTCTTACAGTTGTTTGGTTCTAAGCTTGTCAGTGGTTGTTGTCAGTGGGCAGTGAGCTTGTCAGTGTTTGAGTGTCAGTGATCAGTGCTTTGAGTATTCCTATCAGTGGTTTGTTTGCAAAGGTTGAGAAATGGCAAGGACGAAGAATGCAGGTCCCATTCCGGTAGTGGTGGTGACCCTCCACCTCCACCGCGTCCACCTACTGACCGGGGAAATGGAAAGCAAAAGGTCATCTCTCGGAAGCGCAAGAGGCCAGCAATGGATCCAGACTCGGCTACAACACTAGCAGTGGCAGAGGCCGCTGAGATAGCGGAGCGAGGAGGACGTCACGCCGGCTTGAGGCTCTCGCCTCGCCGTGGAGCGCGTCGTGAGTCCCCTTCACCTCCAGAGACAGAGCCCGTCGAGGCTACATAGGCAGTACAGACAGAGCCAGTCCCAGAGACTGAGCCGACAGAGGCCGCGGGCCACTCTACTATTGGAGAGCTGATGAGCCATCGAGTGACTCGATCCAGAGGCTCAGGTGCACCACCTAGCCCTCTAGGACCCCGACTCCCAGACCCAGTGAGGCACCAGGTCAGAGCACTTACAGCGAAGCAAGTCCAGCTGCTCCGCTTCGTCGACTTCCAGTCCTGGTTCCCACCTCAAAGGGACCCCCGTGCCGGACGAGAGTTCTACACTACAGTGCACGAGGACTTCTACAGAGGATATATAGACACTGATGCTCCTCTCAGGGCCCACAGGGTGTGTCCATCTGCCCATATAGAGGGGATCGGTGGTCCAGAGATCTTGCAGCATCTCCAGCACATTCAGGGTCTGACAGATTTGATGGGACGCTCAGGGGCATATCAGAAGGATTGGGTATATCAGTTTTACGCCTCTCTATGGATCTCCCCTGATCACGAGTTCCTCCACTTTGGATTCCAGGGACGTGACTTCAGGGTTATAGCTGCCAGATTCAGAGAGCTTTTCCACCTAGAGTCCTCTCCTACGAGGATTCACAGTCTCTGCTATGGGGATCAGGAGGCCCCTCGCCGACCTCACGATGGTATAGTGCCATCCACGGACTTCGTGAGGCTGTGCTTTCAGCAGCCGTTCACTGAGGGTTCGAGCCGTACGCCACGTGACCTCACTCCTTTGGCTCAGATCCTCCACAAGGTTCTCAGACGTACTATTCTTCCTAGGATTGGAGCCCGAGATACGATCACTCGCTTACAGCTGTGGCTCCTTACTCATATCGTCAGGAAGGAGAAGTTCGACCTTTGGGACTTGATTGTGAGCGAGCTTGAGGATATTATAGCTGCTGGGTTCAGGGGTCATTGGCAGCTACAGTTTGCTCATTGGATCTCTTATTTGATAGTTGCCAAGACCGAGTCAGGTGTCATGAGAGTCACCCTTACGAGGCCAGCTACAGAGTTCCCAGTCTATTCGATGAGTCAGCTTGTGGTACATGGGAACTTGCCTCGCCCTAGCAGAGCCTGCAGACCAGGCACTAGGCAGGCCGGTGTGCCACCACAGTCGGCCGAGGTCACGGATGCTACAGTGGAGCAGATTGCTCAGGCAGAGCTGGCAGACTTAGATGCAGAGATAGATACAGCTGCCGAGACAGTCTTTAGAGAGGATCTCGACTCCGACAGCTCTGACGAGGACTACCAGCCCGTGCGCGAGTACGCGCCAATGACCCATGACCACGAGGCAGGAGGGTCAGGCACAGCTGCAGCAGCTCCAGCTCCAGGTTCTAGCTCCTCAGAGGCTACTTTGCTCACCATTCTGTCGAGGATGCAAGAGGAGCAGTCCTGTCAGGCCGAGGAGCAGAGGCGACAGGCTGCAGACTTACGGAGGCTCACTGAGCAGCAGCTGGCAGCTCAGGCACAGACACAGGCTAGGCAGGATGAGTTCCAGCTCCAGTTCCTAGCCTATCAGCTGCAACAGGCAGAGATTCAGAAGACTCAGACACTGCTACTTGAGCGTCTTCTGGCCTCTAGCTCCGGGCAGACTTCCATGCCACAGTTTCAGTTGCCCGGCATCTCACAGCAGCAGCAGTTCACTTTACCTCCTCAGCAGCCTCCAGTGGTTGTGGTGCTGACTCCAGCGTTACCGTCCAGAGGACAGCAGAGTCAGGCACCAGCTGCTCCTCCATTCCAGCCAGCAGCCTCTCCTGAGTACCAGACTCCGAGGACCCAGGTGTCCTCTTGGATAGCTTCACCCGGAGAGTTCCAGACAGGATTCACTCCTACCCGGGGAACTACCTTAGCAGAGGCCTCGAGAGATCTGTCAACGTCTTATCTAGAGATCACGGGAGAAGACTCCCCAGGAGCAGCTCAGCCAGTCACACCAGCTCCAGCAGTTGCAGTCGATCCTCCGGCGACGGGCACTCACATGTCTTCAGTTGCCTCGTCAGAGATCGCTCCTGAGCAGTCAGCACAGACAGTCACTACCCCTCGAGCTGTAGTTCAGACGGATGCTATATCTTTGGCAGATGAGGCAGTTACCGTGGCTGTGTCTTCTCCAGTTCAGACTCAGCCTGCAGAGGTTGCAGCAGCAGTGTCCCTAGTGGCACTTGCAGTGACACCGTCCCCCTCGCCTCGAGTATTCACTCGTCGGGTTCCCAGGCCCGCTACTACAGAGGCAGGACCGTCAGAGGCACCAGCTGAGCCTCAGGGGGAGACAGTTGAGACACCAGCTCCAGAGATCACCCCAGCTGCACCTACACCGGCAGAGGCTGAGGCAGATGATGAGTCACACGAGTCGGACCTTCAGGACTTCATCATGCTGGATCGCAGGGCTGCCGCTCCTCCAGACTCTTAGTTTTTGGTGCTAGACGCCAAAGGGGGAGAGAGGGTCGAGTATAGAGATAGGGGGAGAGATTTGGATCTTTGTATGCTTATATTCCCCGTACTCTTTCATCATGTCTACTTCTATGCATTTGTTTATATGTGTGATGTGGTGAATGCTTTGGTCGATGTTTATATGGTTGCATGTGACAAACTCTTTGATTATCACTAATATATCTTGTGAGTTGTCTCATGTTTCATGATATATCTCTATGCTTAAATGTTAATTGAGCTTCCGTGCTATACTCCGATACATCTTTGAGAATATCATGAGGTACTTCTTTTTCATCCATATCTATAAGTACCATGTTTTGTGATTTGGCTTGGGTGAGCAAGTATGCTTCATTACAATTTCACTAACCCTTGATCAACCATTCCAAGCCACCATAAAATCTAAACCAAAACTCTTATCCATACTCGAGGTTCTATTGTCGTCAATCACCAAAAAGGGGGAGATTGAAGAATCATTGCCCTAGTTGGTTTCGGTGATTAAACGACAATTAGAGATTATTATGGCTAACGTGTGTCTTGCAGAGGTTATGCGTAGCTTAGCCATAGTGATCAAGGAGAATGGGCTCAAATGGTCATCACTTAGCCCCCAAGATGGATATCGTTTCGGATTTCAAAGAGACATGATGAAGACCCTAGAATGATAGGCTAAGCGCCATAAGGAGATGAAGGGCACTTAGAAATAGATAGGGCTTCTCTTTTTACCTTTGACCGTACTATTAAGAGGGGTTGAGATTAGTAGCTTGACTTAGGAAAGCTTCATGATTTAGGTGTGGTGCACACTTGACTTCCTTAGCTCCAAGCAAGCCTATGGTGACCGTAAGATAGCCTAGAACATCTTCCATATTCATCGCGACAAAAAACGAAGTTGTTTAAAACTGTTTTCTGGGCGCCGGGCGCTCCTGACAGGGGCGCCGGACGCTGTCCGTCGGCATCGGACAGAGGCGTCGGACGCTGGGTGGTTGAGTCCACAGTGTCCGTTGACCTTCCAGTGGGGATGTTTTCTGGCTAAGATTTTCAGGGTCCGTCGGACGCTGTCCGTCGGCCAGGCGTCGGACGCTGGTAAGAGCGTCTGTTGCTGGGAACAGTGTGTCAGAACTAGCCGTTGGGCAGGGCGTCGGACCGTCCGTCGCTCAAGCGCCGGAGCGTCCGTCGCCCAAACTATGAACAGAAACTAGCCGTTGGGGCATGCGACGGACCGTCCGTCGCCTAGTCGACAGAGCGTCCGTCGCCAACTTAAAATGTCAGCCCGAGGCAGTTTTCAGAGGGTCTATTTATAGCTCCTCCCACTTCTCTCCCACCTTGCCTTTGCTCATTTGAGTTGCTGAGTTTGTTGAGAAGGTTGGGAAGAGAACAAGAGCCCTAGAGAGAGAGAGTGATTCGCGAATCCATCCATCCTCTCTCTAGTTCATCCAAGAGTTCAAGTGTGCATCCTCTAGTTGTGAAGCTTGAGTGAGTCAAGCGAAGATCGAGGCTTGTTACTCTTGGTGATCGACATCACCTAGACGGTCCGGTGGTGCTCGGAGGAAGGTGATCGCCGGAGGATTGTTGGCGGCCCTTCTCCATCGAAGTTGTGATCGGTTGTGGGCGATTCACCGAGCCGGAGTGGCGAAGAATCAGCCCGTAGAGAGCACTCATCCCTTGCGCGGGATTGAGGGGGAGCTATACCTTGCGAGGTGCTCCAACGAGGACTAGGGGGGAGTGTCGACTCCTCGATACCTCGGCAAAACATCGCCGTGTCAAGCATCTCTTTCCCTAGCTCTTTACTACCGCATTACTTTCCGCACTTGTCATTCTTTTCATACTAGAATTGTGTAGGAAGTTTCCGCTTTCCATTGACTTGCTACCGCTTTCTAGCTAGGACACACAAGCGGTAGGCACTAGGGGGTTAATTGGCTCTTTATAGGTTTAATTCTTGTTTAGAAATTAAAAAGAGCCCAATTCACCCCCCTTCTTGGGCATCTTGATCCTTTCAGCGTGTGATGCCAATTAGCTCGTGAACCTCCAAGTGAGTGAGCTGACACAACGAGGACGTAGCTAGTTGACAAGCCAGCGAACCTCGGGAGAAAAATCAAGTGTCAATCTTGTCTCCCATTGTGTGATTGATTGGTGACTTTGGAGCTACTTGTTGTGATTAGATCAATCCTCTACAAGTCGGTATAAACATCTCTCCTATCTCTTGCATTACCTTTCTTTATACTTGTCTTAGTATGTTAGGTTGTGCCTAGAGGGCTACTAGACTTGAGTAGGAATTGAGTGATCCTAGAACTATTAGGATAGCAATTGTGGTTAGGAGGCTTCACATCCATTAGTTTGCTAGAGCAAGTCAAGCTTCGCCTTATTGTAATCTAACTTGTTGTTGAGTTTGTTTTAGAATTTCAGTTTAGGCTATTCACCCCTCTAGCCTTGGATTAGGACCTTACATGTGGTATCAGAGCTAGTACACCGTTAATTTGAGGCTTAACAACCTACGATGTGATCATGGCTCAAATCAACAACATGACGAAACCACCAAGATTTGATGGTTCCAACTATGGCTATTGGAAGGTCAAGATGACCGCACACATCAAGTCAATTAGCCGGAAGGTGTGGCTTGTGGTGGACAAGAAGTTTGAGGTTGCCAATGAGGCGGCTCCAACTCCACAAGAGGAAGAGAAGCTTGAACACAATGACATTGCTCTTAGTGTCATCCATGAGGCTCTTGATAAGAAGGTCTTTGAGCAAATCAAGAATCTAGAGAGTGCTCATGAGGCTTGGAAGAAGCTTGAGGAATCATTTGAAGGCACACAAGCTGTCAAGGGGGCCAAGGCATACATTCTCAAGGAGAAGTTTGCAAGCTTCAAGATGAAGAATGATGAAAATGTGCCGGAGATGTTCCATCGACTTTAAGTGCTAGTCAATGATCTCACGACTCTTGGTGAGAAGGTTGAGGACAAGGACTTCTCTCACAAGTTCTTGAGGTGTCTTCCATCTCGGTTTAACACACTTGTGACCTTGATTGTGAGAGGTGGGCTAGACACCATGACTCCAAATCAAGTCTTGGGAGATGTCATGACTCAAGATGCTTATCGGGAGAACAAGGAAGAAGATGTCATATGTCAAGAAGGATGAGAAGAAGAAGAGTGTAGCAGTCAAAGCTACATCATCACACAAGAGCAATGGCAAGAGCAAGATTGAAGAATCTAGTGAAAGTGAAGACCAAAGTGCTAGTGATCTTGATGAAGAGGAAATGGCTCTATTTGTGAAGAAATTTGGAAGATTCATGAAGAAGAAGGGCTACGGTGCAAGAAGAAAGATGACTTCATTCAAGAGCTATGATGAGCCAAGGAAGTGCTTCAAGTGTGGAAGCTTTGATCATCTCATTGCTCATTGTCCTTACAATAGTGACAAGGATGATGATGATCATAAGAAGAAAGGCAAGAAAGAGAAGAAGCCCCTATTTGACAACAACAAGAAGAATAAGGGCTACTCTCATATTGTCACTTGGGATAGTGATTCTTCCTCATGTGATGATGATGATCAAGAGAAGAAGACCACTACCAAGAAGAAGGCATTTGCAAGCATTGCAATGAGGGACAAGATCTCTCTATTTGACACTCCATCATCATGCTTCATGGCTAAGTCCACTAAGATACTTTCTCATGATGAGAGTGATAGTGAGAGCGATAGTGATAGTGAGGAGTCCTCAAGGGAGGAACTCATGGACATGCTTGAGCAAGCTAAGGATTACATTGACAAGAAGAGGAAGGAATGCAAGGAATTGCGCAAGACCAATGCGGCTCTTGAGCAAAACCTTGATGAGGCCGTAGCATCTCATGAGAGGCTAATGCGAGCCCATGAGAAGCTAGTGAAGTTTCACACTAAGCTTGAAAGAGGTCATTCCTCCCTCCTTGACCAAAGTAAGAAGGAGATTGCTCAAACATGTGACATGGGAGTTACTTGTGATATTCTTGATGAATCTTTTTATGCTCCTATCATTGTTGCTCCCACTAACCCTCTTGTAGCACTACCACTTCTACTTCATCTACTAGTGAAGGTATCAATTGTAATGCTTCACTAATGGTGGAAAATGAAACCCTCAAGAAGGAGGTTACAAAGCTCAATCACTCCTTAGCTAAAGCTTATGGAGGTGAGGACCATTTGCTTATGTGCTTGGGTAGCCAAAGAGCTTCTCTCTACAAAGAGGGATTGGGCTATACCCCAAGAAAGGCAAGGCCGCCTTTGCTCCTCACAAAACTCGTTTTGTGAAGAACACGGTAGCTTTTGCAAGAGTTACAAGCAAGTTGGTCATAATTAGCATCAATGTGTGAACAAGGAGGCCAAGTAAGATGTATCCTCCATTAGAGTTGATTCATTCTATGTACTTTCCAAGGGTACTCATGGAGCTTATGCCAAGTTTGTTGGTGCACCATGGATGGCTTCCAAGAAGTCCATTTTGGTACCAAAATCTTTGGTAACTAACCTTGGAGGACCCAAGCAAGTTTGGGTACCTAAAAAGAATTGATCTGTCTTGTAGGTCAATTACAAAGCCGGAGGTAGGCATTGAGTACTTGATAGTGGGTGCACTCAACACATGACCAGTGATGGAAGGATGTTCAACTCAATCAACCAAGATAACAATCATGGCTTTGATAGTATCACATTTGGTGACAATGGCAAAGGTAAGATGAAAGGGCTTGGAAAGATTGCTATCTCCAATGATCTAAGCATTAGCAATGTGCTTCTAGTAGAAAGGCTTGAGTTCAATCTATTGTCGGTTTCCCAATTATGTGATCTCGGTTTCAAGTGCATCTTTGGAGTGGAGGATTTGGAAATCATTAGTGTCGATGGTTAAAATATGATCTTCAAGGGATTTTGGTATGAGAACCTCTATCTAGTGTATTTCAATGCTAGTGAGACCCAACTCTCTACATGTCTCATCTCAAGATCTAGCATGGGTTGGCTATGGCATAGAAGGCTTGGACATGTTCGCATGAAGCAATTGAACAAGCTAATCAAGCATGATCTAGTGAAGGGCTTGAAGGATGTCACATTTGAGAAGGACAAGCTATGTAGTGCATGTCAAGCGGGAAAGCAAGTTGGCAATACTCATCCAAAGAAGAGCATCATGAGTACAAGCAAAGATTTTGAGTTATTGCACATGGATCTCTTTGGGCCAACAACATACATAAGCATTGGTGGCAACAAGTATGGATTTGTGATAGTGGATGACTTCACAAGATACACATGGGTATTCTTCTTGAGTGACAAGAGTGACACATTTGATATGTTCAAGTCATTTGTCAAGAGGTGCCAAAATGAGTTTGAAACAACTATCAAGAGAGTTAGAAGTGACAATGGAAGTGAGTTCAAGAACACAAGAGTTGAAGAACTTTGTGATGACTTTGGGATCAACCATCAATTCTCTCCAAAGTGCACTCCTCAATCCAATGGTATAGTTGAAAGGAAGAATGGAACCTTGATTGACATGACAAGATCAATTCTAAGTGAGTACAATGTTAGTGACTCTTTTTCGGAAGAAGCTATCAATACGGCTTGCTACTCTAGCAACCGTCTCTATTGCCATGGAATTCTTGAGAAGACTCCCTATGAGCTATTGAATGGAAGAAAGCCAAACATTGCCTACTTTACGGTGTTTGGATGCAAGTGTTACATCTTGAAGAAGGGAACAAGGTTGAGCAAGTTTGAAAAGAAATGTGATGAGGGATTTCTACTTGGTTACTCAACAACTAGCAAGGCTTATAGAGTATGGAACTTGACTAGTGACATTCTTGAGGAAGTGCATGATGTTGAATTTGATGAAACTCAAGGCTCTCAAGATGAAGAAGAAAACTTGGATGATGTGAGAGGTGACAAGTTGGTCAATGCTATGAAAGATGTGGATATTGGTGACATTAGACCAAGACAAGTCCAAGATGAAGATGAAGATCAAGTGACCATTCCAAGTGATCAAGCTAGTGGTTCTCCAACTCAAGATCAAGCTAATGCAAATGAAGATCAAGTTCAAGCTAGTCCATCATCTCAACCAAATGACATCAACATTCAAGTGCTCCAACCTACCAATATTGCAAGAGATCATCCTTTGGATCAAGTAATTGGAGGCATTCAAAGTGGTGTTCAAACAAGATCAAGATTGGCTTCATTTTGTGAGCATTATTCTTTTGTCTCATCATTTGAGCCAACCAAGATTGATGAAGCTTTGAAATATGTTGATTGGATCAATGCTATGCATGAAGAACTTAACAACTTCACAAGAAATAAAGTTTGGGAATTGGTAGAAAGACCAAATAAGAACAATGTCATTGGAACCAAATGGGTTTTTAAGAACAAGCAAGATCAAGATGGAATAGTAGTGAGGAACAAAGCAAGACTAGTAGCTCAAGGTTACTCTCAAGTTGAAGGTCTTGACTTTGGAGAAACATATGCTCTGGTGACAAGATTAGAGGCAATAAGAATCCTATTGGCCTATGCTTGTGCACACAATATCAAGCTATACCAAATTGATGTCAAGAGTGCATTTCTAAATGGGTATATCAATGAGGAGGTGTATGTTGAGCAACCACCCGGTTTTGAAGATGCTAAGAAGGTCGACCATGTATTCAAGCTCAAGAAGGCTCTCTATGGGTTAAAGAAAGCACCTATAGCATGGTATGAGAGGTTGAGAAGCTTTCTCCTCTCAAAGGGATTCAATATGGGTTTGTTTGATACTACCCTATTCACCAAGAAGATTGGAAATGACTTGTTCATCTTGCAAATCTATGTTCATGACATTATCTTTGGGTCTTCAAATCAAGATTTTTGTGAAGAGTTTGGAGAGATGATGGCTAATGAATTTGAGATGTCAATGATTGGTGAACTAAGTTACTTCCTTGGACTTCAAATCAAGAAAATGAAAAATGGCACATTTGTGAGTCAAGAGAAGTACATCAAAGATATGATGAAGAAGTTTGGGCTAGAAGAAGCTAAAGGCATTAGTACTCCTATGGGGACTAATGTACATTTGGATAGTGACTCAAGTGGCATGATGATAGATCAAACACTCTATCGGTCTATGATTGGAAGCTTACTATATGTGACCGCTTCAAGACCGGATGTCATGTTTAGTGTATGCATGTGTGCAAGGTTTCAAGCATCTACAAGAGAGAGTCATTTGAAAGCCACAAAGAGAATATTGAGATATCTCAAGCATACACAAGAGGTTGGACTATGGTTTCCAAAGGGGTCAAGGTTTGAATTGATTGGATATTCAGACTCCGATTATGCGAGTTGCAAAATGGATAGAAAGAGCACTAGTGGTACATGTCAAATGTTGGGAAGGTCACTAATCTCATGGTCATCCAAGAAGCAAAATAGTGTGGCACTCTCTACTGCCGAAGACGAATACATTAGTGCGAGGAGTTGTTGTGCACAACTATTGTGGATGAAAGCCACTTTGGAGGACTATGGAATTCATTTCAAGAAAGTCCCTTTGCTTTGTGACAATGAAAGTGCGGTGAAACTTACAAACAACCCCGTCCAACACTCAAGAACAAAGCACATAGATGTGAGACATCACTTCATAAGAGATCATCAACAAAAGGGTGACATTTTCATTGACAATGTGGGCACCGATGATCAATTAGCCGAGATTTTCACCAAGCCACTTGATGAGAAGAGGTTCTGCAAGTTAAGGAATGAGTTGAACATCTTGGATTTCTCAAACATGAGTTGATGCACCCCGCTTATGACATGCCTCTACTCCAAAATAGCAAGGTACAATTGATTGACATATGCATTCATCCTTTGCTAGTCTTGTGTAGAGGATATATACATCACTCATGATAGGCTCATTCATGAAAATCAAATATTTTATATGTACATATGACATCACTATAGTTTCTATGAGTTGTTTGATCTAGTGGTGGCATATGACATGTTGATAAGCTTGCAACCTCACATGTTTAGTCTAGAATGCTTATTCTTGTACTTAACCAACATGGCTAAGATAACCATTGCAAGATGTGTGAAGAAGCTTGTCCATGGTTTAAACCGTGTTAAGTATTTAGGACAAGTAATCTAGGTTGAATTTAAAATTGATAATTCATCCCACTTCTTTCTAAATTGACTTGATAACCAAATCTCTCTAAGTATCCTCAAGTGATACATGTTACTACAAGTGGTTTCCTTTGTGGTAATGTGTGACAAAGGGGGAGAAATTGTGTTAAAATGATCTTAGTAAAGTAAGGGGGAGAAATGTTAGAATGAGAAACATGATAAGAGGAAATAACCAAGTTGAACCTAGAAATAGGGGGAGAAATAAGATTTTGGAAAAATGAAAAATTAAAATTTGAGCACACAAGTCGGGGGAGCAAGCCTATGAACAATTTGTTGCATTTGAATGTGCATTCACTCATATGCTTGCTTGCACTTTAAGTGTACTACTTTTCAAGTGGTTCTTGTTTGTGTGGTGCATGACTAGTTGTAATCTTGATTGATGATTTGATCACTAGCATGCATAGGAAGTTAGCTAGATATCCTATCTTATTTATATTATGTTTTCCATGTGGTGTCAAGCTAACCATGTTGCTAAGGATGAAATGATAGGCGCATTTCGATTGATATCACGCTTCAAAGGTCTATTCTTAAAACCTTAGCATCATGTCATAGTTTGCTAGTTGTTCACTCCTCCAAAAGTTCTATCTAAGCATGTGTGCAAAGCTTGATTCTATTCATAGAAGTGCACACATGTAGGGGGAGTTAACACTATCAAACCAACTTAGCAATGATTGTTCACTATCTTTCATCCTTGTTTCAAGTGGTGTCAAGTAGTGACAAGCATTTCGGGTTGATTTCAAAATCAAATTTCATATCATTTTATATGGGTTGTCATCAATTACCAAAAAGGGGGGATATTGAAAGATCTCTAGTGTTTTGGGTAATTGATGAAACCTAAGTACTAACCTAGCTCTAAGTGATTGAGTAGGCTTAGTACACCAAGGTGAAGTGAAGAAGACAAGTGGTGGAGGCTAAGGAGAAAGCTATCTAGAAGCTCACACTTGGAGAAGAAGGAAGAAGGAGGAGACCCTAAAGCTTTACAAGGAAAAGGTATAAGATAGGGCTTTTTGTTTTTAGTGATCAAGACACCTAGTGGGTGTGATCACATTTAGGATAGGTAACCGTACTATAAAGAGGATAAAATAGTTAGTGGTTACAACTATCGAGTGTCATTAGGTTGATCATCGTTGCATTGCATCTAAAACCTTTTGAGCAACCCTTGTAAAACTTGATAAAATATGCCACACACATGCACAAGTCAATGGATCACTTGGTGGTGGCACATGAGATTAAGGGAAGCAAAGAAGAAGAGTTTCTGCCCAAGACAAAGGCGTCAGACCAGTTGGTCTGGGAGCTCCGGACCATAGCAGGTGGTCCGACAGTCTGCTCCCAGCACTGGCTATCAGGCAGATGAGCGTCGGACCACAGGTGAGTGGTCCGGTGGCTCGGTCACAGGGTTAGCAGAAGAACAAGACAGGTGTCGGACCTGACTGCATGGTCCGGTGCCCGAGTCCGATGATGTGGTCCGAAGCTCGGGTGCTCCCTGCGTGAATTTGGCAAGGCACTGAGGAGGCGTCGGACTACTCAGCTTAGTCCGGTGGACTAGTCCGGAGGTGAAGTCCGGAGCACAGTTGCTTACTGTGTTCCAATTTCGGCTGAGGCTAAAGCGTCGGACAAGGCGTCGGACCAGGGCTCTGGACCAAGGAAAGTGGTTCGACGGTGGCCAATTCTGCGCGCCAACGGTCAAATTACAAAGCGTCGGACCAGGCGCTATGGTTCGACGATACATGAAAGTGGTCCGACGGTAGCGCTTTTCAACATCCCAAGTGCATAACGGCTAGTTCCTTTGAGGGGGCTATTTAAGGGTGTGTGGCGGTTCAAGGCAGCTCTCTTGAACTCCTGGCTATTGCATACTCTTGTGAGCATAACGCACACACTCCTACTCATCTCTTAGTTGATTTGTTCATCCATTTGAGAGATTAGAGTGATCAAGTGCATTGCATGAAGTGAGTTCATCCTAGTGGCACTTGGGAGTTGATACCGCTGTTGTGTTCTTGTTACTCTTGGTGATTGCCATCACCTAGACGGTTTGAAGCAAGTGGTGTGGATTCGAGAAGCTTGGTGATTGTGCTTCATCGACCACAAGTGGTGATTGTGAGGGGTTCTTGTGCCTTCCCCGCGGGAGATCGCAAAGGTAACTCTAGTGGATTGCTCGTGTCTTGGAGTGCCCTCATCTTGTGTTGGTTGTGCGGCACCCGGAGACGAGTTTGGCGTGTGGTGCCAATTAGCTCGTGAACCTCCAAGTGAGTGAGCCGACACAACAAGGATGTAGCTAGTTGACAAGCTAGCGAACCTCAGGAGAAAAATCAAGTGTCAATCTTGTCTCCCATTGTGTGATTAATTGGTGACTTTGGACCTACTCATTGTGATTGGATCAATCCTCTACAAGTCGGTATAAACATCTCTCCTATCTCTTGCATTACCTTTATTTATACTTGTCTTAGTATATTAGGTTGTGCCTAGAGGGCTACTAGACTTGAGTAGGACTTGAGTGATCCTAGAACTATTAGGATAGCAATTGTGGTTAGGAGGCTTCACATCAATTAGTTTGCTAGAGCAAGTCAAGCTTCGCCTTATTGTAATCTAACTTGTTGTTGAGTTTGTTTTAGAATTTCAGTTTAGGCTATTCACCCCCCTCTAGCCTTGGATTAGGACCTTATACGTGGTATCATAGCTATAGTCAAGATTTGATGGTTCCAACTATAGCTATTGGAAGGTCAAGATGACCGCACACATCAAGTCAATTAGCTGTAAGGTGTGGCTTGTGGTGCACAAGAAGTTTGAGGTTGCCAATCAGGCAGCTCCAATTCCACAAGAGGAAGAGAAGCTTCAACACAATGACATTGCTCTTAGTGCCATCCATGAGGCTCTTGATGAGAAGGTCTTTGAGCAAATCAAGAATCTAGAGAGTGCTCATGAGGCTTGGAAGAAGCTTGAGGAATCATTTGAAGGCACACAAGACGTCAAGGGGGCCAAGGCATACATTCTCAAGGAGAAGTTTGCAAGCTTCAAGATGAAGGATGATGAAAATGTGCCGGAGATGTTCCATCGGCTTCAAGTGCTAGTCAATGATCTCACGGCTCTTGGTGAGAAGGTTGAGGACAAGGACTTGCGAACACATGGTGGATAAGTACCCATGTATGTTCAGTTTTGATGATGAGTGATTGACCAACACGTGAGTGTTTCAGTTTGAGTGGCTTAACCTAACCTCTACGAAAGCAGAAACATGTGCTTGTCTATCGGCTTGTGGTGTGCAGGTGCTATGCCTAATGACAGTGGTCCATGGCATGGAGAAGGTCGAGTAGAGGCTTGCCGTGCCGATGGACTGAGAGCGGTGAAGTCGGAAGCGGGGCTCGGACTAAGGGACCATGGGCGCCGGCGGACTAGCTGTGGTGGCTAGTACTTGGCACCGGCGAGTGCAAGAAGACATGGAGGTAGACCGAGTCGACCAAGTCAAGACGGTGGACGCGCGAGTCGAGCGGAGGCTCAGGGGACTCGGAGTCCGACCGGCCGAAGACAAGGTGGCTTGAGTCGAGTGGTTTGGTGGTTTGGGCCTCAAAACCATCCGAGGACGGTTTCCGAGTTTGGGCCTCAAAACTCGGGGTTCGGTAGTTGAGCCCAAAGCTACCGGTGGCGGGTTTCCTAGGTTTGGGCCTCAAAACCAAGGCGGAGCTTCCCAGGAAGCGGGGATGGCACGTGGCGGAATCCTGGAGGTTGCGTCGAGGCGACGGCAACTCCCGGCAGGAAGCGGGGCCGTCCATTCAAAATGCGGGAGATATTTTCCGGAGCTTGGACTGCAATGCTTAGGCTAGGTAGTTCACTCAATGTATCTAGGGGGGTCTTTAGGAAATAGCCAACGCCCGATAAGTAGGGGGTGAAGGGGTATCCCTCATCCCACCTCTTGAACCCTAATTATTTGCACCACCTCTCTCTCTAACCTTTCTCTAGTTCATGAGGGCCCTAGGTTGATTTCACCAACCTTTGTAAGAAATCGTGAACCTTTTGGTGGGAATCGGAGGCCTTAACCTCCGTAAGCCATGGCGGCTTTGTTTACTTGATCAAGTATCCCCGGTTGCTTGTGTTCTTCGTGTTTTGCTTTTGCTCTCTCTTTTTCCCGAGTTGATTTCTCTTTGTTGAGAGTAGCTTTGCAAAATCCACTTGAACCAAGTTGTTCGGTTTCGTGAGGAGCATCTTTGCACTGAAGGAATTCTCCTCAAACCTCACGAGTGCGTAGATCGGGTGATTTCTTTACGGTGTTCTTCGTTTTGCCTTTTCTCCCCCAAATCCGAGTGTTCCCATTTATCCTCTCCAAATTGAGTGATGATTTCTTCGAGATAGCTCCCCAACTGCACAAGGATCATGCCTACAAAATTTGGTTGCAGTTGGAGTTCATTTGGTTCAGTTTTGGGAAGATTTGGAGGAGAGAAAACAATTTTCGGATTCACTGTACAGATTTCGGGGGCGTAGGACGCTCCAGAGTTTGGCGTCGGACGGTCCGTCGGAGGCGCCGGACACTACGTAGTGCTGACGACAGCGTCCGTTGCGATCGTCCATCTCTAGGGCTGTTTTCGGGCTGTTTTTTGAGCGTCGGACGCTCCTGACAGACCAGCGTCCGTCGCTCTCTGTCAGCGTCTGTCGCCCTTCCAGCAAGGTTTTCAGGATTTTCTTCGTCGCTGTTTTGGCCGTTTCTCCCTTGTTCGGACTCCGAATTGAGTTCTGTTTGTTGCGTTGGTTTCGTAATCACGCAGGGAACTTGATGAAGCACTTGTGAGACCAGTTCTAATAAGTATTTTTGGGTGTGCTCTCTTCTCTTCTCTCTAGGGTTTGAGAGCCACACTATCGGTGTCTCGGTTTGAGTTTTTGGTTTCCGGAAGATCCGCTGTACCTCTTGGTCATCACCATAGGTATCCACCCTATCAGGGTCGTGATCTTGCTGGTGGAGTAAGCTTGCTTGTTGGGTTTGTTTTTGGGAAGAGTGGCCCGAATATTTCGAGAGAAATTTGAGGCTCCCATTCACCCCCCTCTGGTCGCCGTTTCCGGTCCTTCAATTGGTATCAGAGCCGGTTAAGTATCAATCCACCTTAGACGGTTCTTGATCCACAAAGGCAACATGGAGCGAGGTGCTGGCAAACCTCCTTTCTTCGATGGAACAAACTTCGCCTATTGGAAGGTGCGCATGTCCGCTTACCTCCAAGGGCTTGATACGAAGTATTGGGAAATTTGTGAGAGTGCTGACTATGTGGTTCTTGGCGCTCGAATTAATGAGCTGCAAATCACGCAACATGCGTCAAACGCAAGAGCCCATAGCATCCTCTTCTTGAGTTTGTCTCTTCCTGAGTTTGAGAGAGTTTCGAGTCTCATGACGGCACGGGACATCTGGCAAACACTTGTGCGATATCATGAGGGTAACACTCAGATCAAGTCCAGACTCTTCGACACGTACCATAGAGAGTATGAGAACTTTTCTCAGTTGGCCGGCGAATCTGTTGACGGGATGTTCACTCGCTTCCAATCTATCGTCAACAAGATGCGTGCTAATCGAGCCAACTTGCCTTATGATGATCATGAGATGGCTATCAAGCTTTTGCATGCTCTTGATCGGAAGGTGTGGGAGATGAAGGTGACTGCCATTCAGGAGTCACCGGGCTATGATGCCCTGACCGTGGACGAGCTGTTCAGCAAGCTCAAGTCCTCAGAGATTGACTAGCAGACCCGGGCCAAGATTGAAAACCCATCGAAACCATCTATGGCGTTGGTTTCTGGCCCCGGCGGTACGTCTTCTTCCTCCTCTGACCCTTCACACTCTTTGTTTGCTTTGTCTTTGATTTCTGTGACAGAGGATCAAGTGGAGGCTCTTGGAGATGATGAACTGGCTTTGGTCATCATCAAGTTCTCATAGTTCCACAACAACCGTTTGAACCGTCGGCGTGGTGGCTCAGCCAAAGGGTGCTACCGTTGCGGTGATGAGGATCACTTCATCGCAAACTGCCCCAAGAAAGTTGCGGGCGACTTCACCAAGCGCAAGGACAAGCACGAGCACCACTTCGAGGACAAGCACAAGCCCATGGGTGGCTACCACCGAAGGTCCTCTAAGAAGGTGATCGACAAGGTGAAGGCCAAGCACCAAGCCTTCCTCGCCTCCCTCAGTGACATCGATGCCTCCTCCGATGGAGGTACTTCTTCGAGCGATGATGAGTCTAAGGGAAAGTTTGAGGACAGGCTCAATGGCCTATGCTTCTATGCCGACGCCAAGCATGGTGGCTTTTGCACTATGACGATTGAAGAAGGCAAGGTCGGGAAGCGCAAGGATGGCCCTGACTACGACTACGACTCCAACACACCCGAGGTACCACCCACCATCGCATCCCTCTCTCTCTCTCGAGATTGAGTCTTTGAACGACACCTTGATGAGTCAGGATGCTTTGCTCAAGCGTGCCGCGTGCGAGAGGAACGATTTCAAGGCTAAGTATCTTAGCACGCTGCATGAGCTAGAATTTGCTAAGGCGTCAGTGGTGGTTACCGAGGAGGTAGAGTGTGATGCTTGTGCCATCCACATGTCTAGTCTTGTCACTCTCTAGGACAAGTATGACACTCTACTTGAGGAGGTCAGTGAGCTGAAGGCTAGGCCTAGCTTACTTGGTGCGTGCAAGTCTTGCTTAGGCTTGCGTTCTGAGCTGGCACAAAGAGATGCTAGGATTGTTGTGCTAGAGAAGGTTAGCTCAGATAGCACTAGAGAGTCGGATTGCTTTGAGGCTTTTGAGCTTGAGATTGAGTCGTGCAGACACGACAAGATGTGTACCGAGGAAGAAAACACATACCTTCGGTCCATCTTGAGCTGGGTGTCTTGCCGAGAGCCGCAGTTGGGGATGATGCTCAGCCAATGCAAAAGGGCTAGTAGCATGGGAGTAGGCTTTTCTATAGGTGGGAAGGACGATAGCATGTTCGGTAAGATCGGTGAGTGCAGTGGTTTGAGCGAGAATGAGAAACCCACCACAACTCCCAAGCTTACCAAGTTCACTCCACCTAAGCCTACCGACCCCTCTGAGTTTCCTGTGAGAGATGGTGTGTTTGAAGAGCCACCCATAACCACTCCACAGAAGCAAGTGTGGATTGCAAAACCGAACCATCTTCGCAACCCACTTGACACACTGCCAGACATCTCTAGTGACCCCCTTCCTAAGAAAGCTAGAGCCACCCAACCCAACAAGAGAGTGCCTACCAAGAGTGTGGTGAGGTACCATTGTGAGTATTGTGAGCGGGATGGACACTTGGCTGAGTTTTTCTTTAGGAGGAAGAGAGATGATTAGAGGCAGGTTGAGTTGAACAACCAGGACATGTACCACCCACGAGTTGGGGTGCGTGAACCAGAAGTTCAGAGGCGCACTACTAGGCCTAGAGGTACAATGCCTCAAGGTGCTAGGCCTCAGGAGGCGAGACCACGTGGTGGTCGTGCCCGGCGGGGGTACCGGTCGTGACCCATACGACTACGGGCCTCGTGGCGGTGGCTTTACTCCACCCTTCTCTAGCGGACCACGTTTTCCCTATCGTGGTGATCACTATCCCTCCGTGGGGCAGGAGATGTTTGGTTTTTCTCCTAACCCATTCTTTGGGGAAGTGGGACAACACTGGTATCCTTCACAGTTTACTAACCCTAGTGTTGGTCTGTTTGCTAGCCCTATGTCTTTTTATGGATGTAGGAAGGAGGACTGGAGGAGACTTGGCTTGTGGATTCCGGATGCTCACGCCATATGACCGGAAGTGCCAAGTGGTTCTCCAGCCTCGACCCCGTGTGCCACACCGAGTACATTACATTCGAGGACAAGAGTAAAGGTAAGGTTGTGTCCCGAGGGTCGATCCGAGTCAATTCATCTTTTGTCCTCAAGGATGTTGCTTTGGTTGCGAATTTGCATTTTAACCTCCTGTCAGTTTCGCAACTCCTTGAAGACGGTTTTGAAGTGAGCTTTAAGCCAAATTTGTCTCAGATTTTGGACTCTCGTGGTGATCTTGTTTGCCGGATTTTGCCCTTCGGGAAGGTTTTTCGTGCAGATTTTTCTATCTCTTCCGGACCTTCTCGTTGTCTTCTTGCTGGTTCTTCTTCTGAGCTTTGGAAGTGGCATAGGAGATTGGGACATTTGAGTTTTGACTTGCTTGCAAGGCTTAGCTCAATGGACCTTATCCAAGGATTGCCAAAGCTGAAGTTCGAGAAAGATTTGGTTTGCCATCCTTGCAGACATGGCAAGATGGTTGCTGCTTCCCATCCTCCTGTGACTGAGATCATGACCACTCGACCCGGCAAGCTCTTACACATGGACACAGTTGGTCCAGCTCAGGTCAGGTCGGAAGGAGAGAAGTGGTATGTGGTTGTAGTCATTGATGACTACTCGAGATACTCTTGGGTGTTCTTTTTGGAGAGTAAGGATGAGGCGTTTCCTTTGGTTCGAGACCTGATTTTGAGATTCCAAAATGAGCTACCTAAGAATGTCATGAGAGCTATCGGCAGTGCCAATGGCACATAATTCAAAAATTCTCACTTTGTATCTCTTTGCTCTTCTTTGGGACTCGACCATCAGTTTTCCTCACCTCACACTCCCCAGCAGAACGGTGTTGTTGAGCGCAAGAATCGGACCCTTGTTGAGATGGCCAGGACGATGCTCGATGAGCATAGGACTCCTAGGCGGTATTGGGCCAAAGCACTCAGTTCTGCTTGCTATGTCTCCAATCGCATTTTCCTCCGAGCTTTCAAGAAAAAGACTTCTTATGAGCTGCGATTTGGGAGACCACCCAAGGTGAGTCACCTACGGGTGTTTGGGTGCAAGTGTTTCATCCTCAAAAATGGCAGTAAATTGGACAAATTTGAATCACGGTCTTCTAACGGTATCTTTCTTGGTTATTCTACTCACTCTCGTGCTTATCATGCACTTAACCTTGAGACTAACCGAGTGATGGAGACTTGTGAAATTACTTTCGATGAGACTATGCCCTGTGTTTCCACTGTTTTTGAGCTTGCAGGTGATGATGAGGTGAACACTAGCATCTTTGTGGAGGAGGAGAAGGATGATGCCGATTGGGGTGATCCCGAGCCAACTCCACTGGCTGCCCTCGTCGACCCTGCAACGTCCACTTTGGCTCACGGTCCCGATCCGACTACTTCCTCTACAAGGGGGCCGCTCGAGCAGCCTCCTCAGTCGGTGCCCGTTGCACCTGAGGGAGCTCCAGCTGCTGTCGAGGGGGAGTCCACTTCGTCCAGGCAGGCTCCCCGCCACATCCAGTGGCAGCACCCACCGGAGACATCATCGGCGACATTGACTGTCGAGTCACACGGTCCAGGTCCTATATCTCTCACTTTGCTCATTCGGCTTTTGTCGCTTCTTTTGAGCCCCGAGATGTTGGACACGCTTTGATGGATCCGGATTGGGTTAATGCCATGCATGAGGAGTTAGAAAACTTTGAGCGAAACCGCGTTTGGGTCTTAGTTCCTCCACCACCTAGTTGCCACCCCATAGGTACCAAATGGGTCTTCAAAAATAAACAAAGTGAGGATGGGGTGGTAGTGCGCAACAAGGCTAGGTTGGTAGCTCAAGGATTTTGTCAAAAGGAGGGAATAGACTATGAGGAAACCTTTGCTCCCGTAGCTTGTTTAGAAGCCATTAGAATCCTTCTAGCTTTTGCGGCTTCTAAGGGTTTTAAACTTTTTCAAATGGATGTTAAAAGTGCTTTCTTAAACGGCTACATAGAGGAGGAAGTTTATGTTAAACAACCTCCTGGTTTCGAAAATCCCAAGTTTCCAAACCATGTTTTTAAACTTCACAAAGCTTTGTATGGTTTGAAACAAGAACCTAGAGCATGGTATGATAGGCTAAAAACCTTTTTGCTTGCTAAGGGTTTTAAAACAGGATTGGTAGATAAGACGTTGTTTCTCCTCAAGCAAGGCAAAGACACTCTCCTTGTCCAAATATACGTGGATGATATCATCTTTGGTGGTTCTTCTCATGCTCTTGTTGCCAAGTTTGCAGATCTTATGAGCAGGGAATTTGAGATGAGCATGATGGGAGAGTTGACTTTCTTTCTCGGGTTGCAAATCAAGCAAACCCGGGAAGGGACGTTTGTGCACCAAGGCAAGTACACAAAGGATATCTTGAAGAAGTTTGACATGGGCGAGGCAAAGCCCCTCTCGACGCCTATGTCAACTACTACTGCCTTGGATGCGGACGAGGAAGGAGAAGCAGTGGACCAGACCGAGTACCGAAGCATGATCGGGTCACTTTTGTACCTGACGGCGACCCGACCGGACATTCAGTTCGCTGTTTGCCTGTGTGCACATTTTCAGGCGTCCCCACGGACTTCGCACAAGCAAGGGGTGAAACGCATCATGAGGTACCTGTGATTCACTCTCGAATTTGGTCTTTGGTTTTCCACCTCTTCCTCTCTTGTGCTTTGCGGTTACTCTGACACTGACTTTGCCGGATACCGTCTTGATCGGAAGTCCACTTCTGGGACTTGCCAGTTTCTCGGGTCTTCTTTGGTTTCTTGGTCTTCTCGCAAACAATCTAGCGTGGCACAGTCGACGTGCGAAGCTGAGTACGTTGTCGCGGCTAGTTGTTGCTCTTAGTTGATTTGGATGATTGCCACTTTGAGAGATTTCGGTCTTGAGCTTACTAAGGTGCTCTGCTTTGTGATAGCATGAGTGCAATTAGTGTGGCTAAAAATCCCGTGCTTCATTCGAAGACTAAGCACATTGAGGTCCGCTTTCACTTTTTGCGTGATCACTACAAGAAGGGCGACATTGACCTCCGGCATGTCGAGACCCAAAACCAGCTTGCAGATATTCTCACTAAGCCTTTGGATCAAGCTGCGTTTTCTCGCCTTCGGGGCGAGTTGGGTGTTTGCTTTCCTTTTTAGAGGAGGAAAGTTTTGTGTATCATAGTTCTTTTTGGTTCTTTTTGTCTTTTCTTTGTCCTTCTTCTCAATTGGTGTCTTGTTAGTGTTTAGTTGGTGTGAATGCATTTTGCATCTCATTTGCATTAGTGACATAGTTCATTTTAAGCTTCATACTTATAGCCAATATAATGAATCTATGCTCTGTTTGAGGTGCTTTATGTGTCTATGGTGTTGCCTAACTTAGACTCTTTTTGATCTATATGATATGCAATAGAGCTAAGTTAGAAAAGCTTTAAAACTGAATTTAAATTCTCCATGTCACCTCTGAAATGGCACTAGCATGTGTAGGCTTTTGAAGATCCTTCTTGGCTGTCTTGTATATAACTTGTATCTATGGATCTTCATTGTTTCATTTACTACCTTTGAGCACCATGATTAATATCTAAAATGAAGTTGGTCTCTGTTTCGTGAATTAGAAAGATCGAGTTGGGTCTGCATTGTGAGCACTTCACCGTGTGTTCGAGACTGCTTCCCATATGGGTCAATACTTGAGCGGTGTCGTGTATGACCAAAACCGGTGTGTCAAGTCCTTTGACTTCGCCCGGTTGCTAAGCAGTGGCATCACTTTGCTGACAACCACTTGCATACAACTTAAATGTGCCTAAAACTGAAAATTGGCTGCAAAACTCTGAAATTTGAAAAATTCATTCAATTGGGTCATTGGCTTGTTGTATGAACTTTGCTAAGGATAGTTTTACTTGCTATACATGAGATTGCTTTGAGATAGATCCTATCTTGTTTGCCATGTCTAGTTGTCTCTAGGAGGTGATACCCATTCCTTGCTCACACATGTAATGCTCTCTAAAATAACTTCTAAAGTGATCTTAAGCTCAACTTGATTCTTTGTTGGGCACGTAGAGCTTTTCCTATTCTTACAGGATCACATCACTTAGAGCATCTATTCATTGTCTTAGCTCTAAGTATGAAGCTTTTGCACTCATTTTGCATTTCATGGCATTTGTAGTCGGATCTTGAGTTGTTGATGTTTGATGAGCTACATGTGTCAACAAGGGGGAGAGATGTGCATTTCATTCCATTTTCATCCATCTACTTCCAAGGGGGAGAAAGAGTGCATCTCATTGGTTTAGAGCTCATTTGGAATCTCGAGTGTGCTTTTGCCAAGGGGGAGCTTTTGCTAGATGTGTTGAGCCTTTGCCTCTTTTGGAGGGTCTAGCTTGCTTTGTTGGCTCCGACAGGTTTCGATTGTTTCTTGAGCAATTAAGGGATGTAAGTGGTTTCAATTGGTATCTTTTGAGCTCCCTTAGTGCTTAAATTGGTTTTTAGTGCTTAAATTGGTTTTCTGAGCTTTGAGAGTTTGTGATTGGTATCTTGAATTTGTAGCGGTGTTGAGCCCGTTTCTGCCTCTTCTTGAGGGCTAGCTTTGTTTTTCTTGGTTGCGTCGAGCCGATGCCCATGTGCTTTTGTTTGGCATCAGTAAGTGGCTTTGTCATGAGGTGTTTTTGAGGATGCTTTTAATTGGTATCATGTTTGCTTCTCTCAAGTGACCCTGTTTTGGCTTTTGTAGCTTCTTGGTCATTTGGAGAGCTTTACCTTGTGGCTCAAATCTGAAATGCACTTGTGTTGACAATGCACTCATCAAGGGGGAGATTGCGAACACATGGTGGATAAGTACCCATGTATGTTCAGTTTTGATGATGAGTGATTGACAACCACGTGAGTGTTTCAGTTTGAGTGGCTTAACCTAACCTCTGCGAAAGCAGAAACATGTGCTTGTCTATCGCCTTGTGGTGTGTAGGTGCTATGCCTAGTGACAGTGGTCAATGGCGTGGAGAAGGTCGAGTAGAGGCTTGCCGTGCCGATGGACTGAGAGCGGTGAAGGGCGGAAGCGGGGCTCGGACTGAGGGACCATGGGCGCCGGCGGACTAGCTGTGGTGGCTAGTACTTGGCACCGGCGAGTGCGAGAAGACATGGAGGTAGACCGAGTCGACCAAGTCAAGACGGTGGACGCGCGAGTCGAGCGGAGGCTCAGGGGACTCGGAGTCCGACCGGCCGAAGACAAGGTGGCTTGAGTCGAGTGGTTTGGTGGTTTGGGCCTCAAAACCATCCGAGGACGGTTTCCGAGTTTGGGCCTCAAAACTCGGGGTTCGGTAGTTGAGCCCAAAGCTACCGGTGGCGGGTTTCCTGGGTTTGGGCCTCAAAACCTAGGCGGAGCTTCCCAGGAAGCGGGGATGGCACGTGGCGGAATCCTGGAGGTTGCGTCGAGGCGACGGCAACTCCCGGCAGGAAGCGAGGCCGTCCATTCATAATGCGAGAGATATTTTCCGGAGCTTGGACTGCAATGCTTAGGCTAGGTAGTTCACTCAATGTATCTATGGGGGTCTTTGGGAATAGCCAAAACCCGATAAGTAGGGGGTGAAGGGGTATCCCTCATCCCACCTCTTGAACCCTAATTATTTGCACCACCTCTCTCTCTCTCTAACCTCTCTCTAGTTCATGAGGGCCCTAGGTTGATTTCACCAACCTTTGTAAGAACTCGCGAACCTTTTGGTGGGAATCGAAGGCCTTAACCTCCGTAAGCCATGGCGGCTTTGTTTACTTGATCAAGTCTCCTCGGTTGCTTGTGTTCTTCGTGTTTTGCTTTTGCTCTCTCTTTTTCCGAGTTGATTTCTTTTTGTTGAGAGTAGCTTTGCAAAATCCACTTGAACCAAGTTGATCAGATTCGTGAGAAGCATCTTTGCACCAAAGGAATTCTCTTCAAACCTCACGAGTGCGTAGATCGGGTGATTTCTTTGCGGCGTTCTTCGTTTTGCCTTTTCTCCCCCAAATCCGAGTGTTCTCATTTATCCTCTCCAAATTGAGTGATGATTTCTTCGGTATAGCTCCCCAACTGCACAAGGATCATGTCTACAAAATTTGGTTGCAGTTGGAGTTCATTTGGTTGAGTTTTGGGAAGATTTGGAGGAGAGAAAACGATTTTCGGGTTCACTGTGCAGATTTCGGGGGCGTAGGACGCTCCAGAGTTTGGCATCGGGCGGTCCGTCCGAGGCACCGGACGCTACGTAGTGCTGACGACAGCGTCCGTTCCGATCGTCCGTCGCTGGGGCTGTTTTCGGGCTGTTTTTTGAGCGTCGGACGCTCCTGACAGACCAGCGTCCGTCGCCCTCTGTCAGCGTCCGTCGCCCTTCCAGCAAGGTTTTTAGGATTTTCTTCGTCGCTGTTTTGGCCGTTTCTCCCTCGTCCGGACTCCGAATTGAGTTCTGTTTGTTGCGTTGGTTTCGTAATCATGCAGTGAACTTGATGAAGCACTTGTGAGACCAGTTCTCATAAGTATTTTTGGGTGTGCTCTCTTCTCTTCTCTCTAGGGTTTGAGAGCCACGCTATCGATGTCTCGGTTTGAGTTTTTGGTTTCCGAAAGATCCGCTGTACCTCTTGGTCATCACCATAGGTATCCACCCTCTCTAGGGTCGTGATCTTGCTGGTGGAGTAAGCTTGCTTGTTGGGTTTGTTCTTGGGAAGAGTGGCCCGAATATTTCAAGAGAAATTTGAGACTCCCATTCGCCCCCCTCTGGTCACCATTTTTGGTCGTTCAGGACTTCTCTCACCTCTAGCCTTGGATTAGGACCTTACACCCCTGCTCTCCTTTTATAGTTGCAAGGAGCTCAGGGGAGTTACAAGCGTGCATCGAGAAGTTTCTACATAGGAGGTCGTGCCTTATCCTTGCCTTCCTCAGGAAGGATGTTGGACATTCATAATACTATATTCTTATTGCCATTGTACTTGGTCGGAGAGATGGTGTCATGTCGGCCCCTCGTCGTGCTGTCGGAGAATACGGGGGGGGGGTCCGGTTGAGCCCGTAGTAAGATAGAGGCTTGGGCGTCCGCTGTACCTTTGGCGGGTACACCGTTGTATCTTTGTTCATATTTGTTTGTTTCCGTATTTCCACATATCTCTATCTATTTTTAATTCCGTTGTTGTCGATGTTTAGAAACTACCAACGAGTAAATTTGTACACGTGTCGGGTTCCGAATGGTGAGACAAAGAGACAAGAGGTTTATATTGGTTCGGGCAAGAAATCCCTACGTCCAGTGTGGAGCTGCTCGTGTTCCTTATCTCTACTTGGAGGGGGTTTACATGTTGGGTCGAGAGAGGGAGTATGAGTCCCAGGTCTCTGAATGTTTCAGTGAGTGATCGTGCTATTTGCTAGTTGTGTTGTTCGATTTGTGTTCGATGATTTGGTGTCGCCCCCTGCTCTCCTTTTATAGTCACAAGGAGCTCAGGGGAGTTACAAGCGTACGTCGAGAAGTATCTACATAGGAGGCCGTGCCTTATCCTTGCCTTCCTTAGGAAGGATGTTGGACATTCATAATACTATATTCGTATTGCCCTTGTACTTGGTCGGAGAGAAGGTGTCGTGTCGGCCCCTCGTCGCGATGCCGGAGAATATGGGGGGGGGGTCCGATTGAGCCCGTAGTAAGATAGAGGCATGGGCGTCCGTTGTACCTTTGGTGGGTACACCGTTGTACCTTTTCCCAATTCTTTCAGTATACGGCAGATTCCTCCAGACTTGACCAATGGACTTCGTTACTCCGTGGGCCGCACGTACCCGGAGTACCTCCATTTGAAGAGTTCATGTAGGGGCCCGACAGTGTGAGAGACTGACACCGCTTCATGAGAGGCATGATTCCCTCCCGTCCATGAGTCCTGTTCCATTCTGTTTGCGATTGGGGAGCTCGACATGTCTCCGTTCAGGTAGGAGTCAGGGCGTTATCCTGAGCCCCGGATTATACGGAATGTACAGTCCCTCGATGTCCTGTACCTCCGTTCTTATCTTACGGTGGATGCACCGTCAGCGGCTAGGGATTGGCGGCTGCTTCCCCCTGGATGGGGATAAATAGGTCTTTCCTCTACCTCCGACGTCCTTCACGTCCTCCGCGGGTCGCGGTGCCGCCTCGCTTTCAGCATCGGGCGAGGCGGAACCACGTCTTCCCGGGGCACGTCTACCTACCTGGGCCGGCTGGGTCACGAGTCATATCTCTCCCTTCGTGGGCGTTGCTGAGGCTTTATCCTTAATGAGCCTCTCAGATGTTTATCGATAGATGTTTAGTTTGTTGATTGTTTTTTAAATCTCGTAGCCCTGAGCCTTAGGAAGAGTTCCTAATTACCTTGCTGAGGCTTTGTATACCTTTATTTAATTTTCCTTCGCTGAGAGGCTGCGCGCGAGCGCACCCGCCGGGTGTAGCCCCCAAGCCTAGGTGAGAGTGTGACTGTTGCGCAGGCTTTGATTTTGTCGTCTTCGTCTTGATGTTTCGATCGCACGCAGCAGATATGCTTTGATTACTTCGCACCGCAATCTCCGAGTAGCGTGTGCGGACTGAATTGGGTTGATTTTTCATCCTGGCAATCTGCCGCTGCTGCTAATGGCACTGTTAAGTCATAATGCCACGAACCTCGAAACTTGTTCACCTTTAGCCTGTTGCCACGTATCGTACTTCCCTGTTGTCGACGCCTTGGTTCGTCCTTCATGACCAGACGCGACGGAGTGGCCGCGACGCCTTCCCACACATCCATTAACGAGCTCTCTGCGTACGGTGATTTTCTGTGGCATGAAGCCCCCGAGTGTATGCCGGCGCATAGATCCCCTATTGTCGTTGCCACTTGATCAGGCCATACGGATCAGCTTGTGCCTGAATCGGGTTTGGTGTTGTGGTAGTGCTATGTCAGCGACTGGGATGCAGTCACGACAGACCTAAGGGTTAGGGCGACTCGCGCCGCAACCTAGCCTGATGGCGTTTGTCGGTGCTTCGCGTGTCATGCCCTTCAGCATGCGACGTATCGACCATCTTGCCGTGACAAGACTTGTCGCAACTCTCCTCGCGTTTCTCTGACCGTTCCTGCAAGTTGAAAATGGGAACGGAGGGCCCCGCCCTGATACGGAGTGATCCTGGTTTTTGCCGACTCCGTATCCTAGGCCTATTTAAAGTGGCGCGACGAGTGAACTGTTCCACCTCGCTTCTCCTTTTCCACTCTCCGTTTAAGCCTTTTCTGCTTAAGCCGCTGCTTGTTGAGCCATGGATCGTGGCAAGCGCCCCATGGAGGGTGATTTTGTCAGGGGGAACACATCCGATCCTCGAAGCCTTCGTCGCCGTACGACTGAGGCGAGATGGTACTCGTACCATGCTATCTATTATGTATTTTCGTGTTATTGTTCAGATGCTGACTGATTATCTGCGTTTTTTATCAGGAGGCCTTATCTGTCCCACGACGCCTCTATCCCTCGTGGCTTTGAGGTGTGGGCGGCGCCTTCAGATGTGCTTACGCCAGCATGTCCGGTGTTCCGTGCGAGTTCGGGAGGCATCATTCGTCCGGCTGTAGTCCCGGCTCCGCTGGGGCCCGTGCCTGTGCCTCCCATGCACCGCTTCCGGAGTTTGCTGGAGGAGCTGCTTAGTCGCCCAATGCAGAACCTTAGTCGGATTCAGGACACGGAGCTGCTTTATCGGATGCTCGAAGGTTTTCGCCAGAGCCTATTGGGGTCTGTTCAGGCGGGCTACTGCCTCCATGATCAGCTGGCTGATGCTGATAGGCGCGTCGTGGGTAAGCTTCATCGATTTTCCTTAAGTGTGTTCTGTTATGACCTACTTGTGATGCATCGTATCGGTTTCTCTCCGCAGCGCTGGAGGAGGAGCTGCAGGCGCTCTGTTCTGCTACGAACGACGTCGCCGGCCTCCTTCATGCGCCTGGGAGCACCGTGGTCGAGCGTCTTCAAGCTCTTCCTGCGCGCGTCCGTAATGTCGTCGCGTGTGCCGTCTTCCGTGGGGCTGGGGTCGCGTTCTCTATGGCCGAGGTCTGTTCTGGAACAGACATGGTGGACGCAGTCGGGTTCCCTCATGGACGGAGCGTCGACCAGTATGTCCCTCTCATCGAACGGCTTTCTGACGCAGCGGAGACCATCGTAGACGTCGTGCCGACCGATGAGGTCCTAGCGGAGGAGCCGAGGGTGGAGGCTCCGTGATCGTTAGTTCTACATAGAGTTGGATGTGTCGCGCTGGTCGACGTGTTTTATTTTGCTTGTATGGACTGGGCCTGCTGAGCCCCTCTCTTTAGCTTCTGTAATCGTCATTTTTAGCTATTGTTTCTGTTTCCTAGGCCTTTGTTAGTTTGCCTATCGTGTTTGTTGGATCAAGCGTTTAGGGACCGTCATCGTGCGTCTCCCGTGTTTCTTCCTCACACACTCATGATCTAGGATGTGGAAGTGAGCAGCCTCGTATCTTACCTCGGTGGCCGAGATCAAGCGCTCGGCGAGTTACAAACGGATAGTCTACGGGAGATCTCGGGTCCTCATCCGTGGAGGCACGCACCGGCGGAGGTCCATCGTGGACCGATCTCTAATCTTCAACAGTCGATACGTATAGTACCCGGATCCGTTCGATGGGATCCGAGGGCTCGATGCCACCCCTCGAGGGGTTTACCACATATTCTGTTATCCGTCGAAGCCTAAACACGTTTACTAAGCATGTTCGACATGAAGACGTCTACGTTCCGGTCGCTAGGGCCCGCTTAGCAACGTCCCTCACTCTTCAATTTTGGCCGGGGAGGCTGTTGAACCCGTAAGTTTTTTGGGCCAGCGCAAGATCCCTCGGCCTGGTTTTCCTCATTTGTTATATGAGTATGACAGGTAACAAGCGGTCTTTCGACCGTTACCCCGTTGTTGTCCCTGCATTTTGCATAGAGGGGATAGAAAAATTGGATGTTCTTTTAAATGATCGTGCTTACCAGTTGTTCTCACCTTTAGCCGTGGTGGACTGGTTATGTCTTGTGATGCTTACCTATTCTTGGGGAGTTGGCGTTGTTCATGGTCCGTGGGCCCTCGTGGAAGCCAGTCGTTTGGTTTGGCACGAACGGCCTACGTGTCCTTTGGTGGTTTGCTGATACTGTTCACGCTTGGAAAACGAAGAGTCGCGCCTCTGCAGTCCCGAGGGGTGCGAGTGTGGAAGACGGGGGGACAACGGCCCTATGCTATATATTCTGGGAGGTCTGGAGTAACTCCCCGCCGCTCTCTTCAGTCTTCTTTTTCCCATTTGCACCAACTAAGAGGGCTAAGAGAGGAGAGGCTTCGTCGTCGTCGAGGGGGCGCGTCAACCTTGCTCGTGGGATGGATGTTGGTCGCGCTTGTCTCTCCATGGCATCCGGTGCTCTGCTAATACTGTCGGAAGAGCTTCTCTTCTAGATCCTTCTCCGCGCCTTCAACTATGGAGGTAGCTTTCTTGACTACATGCGCCTTCGTCAGTTTTGCGGTGTTTTCCAGAGAATCTGCAATGACAGCGCACTGGTTCGGTTTTTGTCCCTTCGGGCAATGCAGCGTTACTGTCGGTCCGGACGCAAGTTTCGGGGGATGATTCTTGAGTGGTGCTTCTTCGAGGCCGACCATCGGGAGGCCTTGTACTTTCATGGCGTGGAGAGGTTGATGTTGTGCGGGCGAGACCCCTCTGGCTTGGGATTCATCGGTCAAGCAATCCAGGATGGGGATGCCGGAGCGATGTACTTCCGAGGCATGGTGTTGTACTTCGCCGATCCGTCGAACCCTGAGGCTCTCGCTCTCCTCAACCGGGTCGCCGATGGCGCGCTCCAGAATGGTAGATGGGGCAACCGTGGTCTGGCCCTGCTCCGTTTTGACTTCCATAGGGATCTTCAAGTCATCGCGCGGAGGAGGGACATTCATTGCCCAAGGGATGTGCCGGCGTTGGTAGTCGATTATTCCTCTACATGTATTTGGGAAAAGTGCAGACGCTTTGGGACGGCGAGCGAGGGTCTGGACGAAATCATCTTGTACTGTAGCCCGGCGTGTCGCCTTAGCCATGAGTTCGATCTCTGGTCTAGGTAACTTTCCGATGTGGCTTCCTATCGCTTTAGTAGGATGAGGTTGTAATATTGAGCAACTTATCCGAGCTCTGGCCCTTTTTCTTTTGGAATGGTTGTAATGAACTTGAGTTGTGTATATTTGTTCGAATTTTCTTTTGTTTCGTGTGCATCGGGTAGCCCTTGGGTAAGAGGTTTCTTTGTATCCCGAGCATGGAAGAAAAAGCTCTTTCCCAAGACTTTGCGATATGTGAAAGAAAAATCCTCGACTGGAAAGATGTAATGATGAATTTTTTAGGGATAGAAACGACGTAGCTATTGTATGTTCCAGGCGTTGGTGAAGATTTTACCGGCAAAGGTTTTGAGTCGATAAGTCAATGGTCTTATCACTTCATGGACGATGTAGGGTCCCTCCTAGGGTGATGTGAGTTTACACCGCTCCTTGTTGCTTTGGATTTTTCGGAGTACCAAATCCCCTGGTTGGAAACCCCTTGGTCGGACACGTCGATCTTGGTATCGTCGTAGAGCCTATTGGTACTTGACCGAGTGTAGGAGGGTGGCGTCCCTGGCCTCGTCGACCTGATCTATGGCGTCTTCTAGGAAGGCTTCTATCTTCTTAGGGTCGTAAGCCTCCACCCTTTGGGATCCGTATTCGAGGTCGGTCGGTAAGACGGCTTCCGAGCCGTAGACCAGGAAGAATGGTGAAAAACCGGTAGCCCTGCTTCGTGTCGTTCTGAGACTCCACAGAACAGAATGGAGCTCTTGGAGCCATTTTTGCCATATTTGTTCAGCCGATCGAAAATTCTCGCCTTAATCCCCTGTAGGATGAGTTCGTTGGCGCGTTCCACTTGCCCGTTGGATTCCGGGTGTGCGACGGAGGCCCAATCAACCCGTATGTGGTGCTCATCACACCACTCTAGGAATTCATCTGCGGTGAAGTTTGTTCCGTTATCGGTGATGATGGAGTTGGGCACTCTGAAGCGCTGGATGATGTTGGTGAAGAAACTAACGGTTTCCTCGGCCCAGATGTTAGTGATGGGATGCAACTCGATCCACTTGGTGAACTTGTCTATGGCGACTAGCAGGTGGGTGTAGCCCCCGGGTGCTTTGTCGAATTTACCGACCATGTCGAGCCCCCAAACTGCGAACGACCACGTAAGGGGAATGGTTTGGAGTGCCTGAGCAGGCATGTGAATCTGCCTAGCGAAGAATTGGCAACCTTCGCAAGAGTGGACCAAGGCCTGCGCGTTGACCACGGTCGTCGGCCAGTAGAAGCCTTGTCGGAATGCGTTCCCCACAAAGGTTTTTGCTCCTGCGTGATGTCCACAGACCCCCTGGTGGATGTCTTGCAACAGTTTTTCCCCTGCTCTGTCGGGATGCAACGTTACAGAACGCCGGTCGCGCTTCGCTTGTAAAGCTCGCTGTTGACAAGGACGAACACCTTGGCTCGTCTGGCGAGACGTTTGGCCTCCACCTGGTCCGCGGGGAGCTCACCTTTGGTCAAACGATCCATGTATGGCTATCTCCAATCTCTCTCTTCTGGCGTTTGCTCTTCTATTTCAATGTTCATCGCCTCTGTTAGCTCATCGTCATGGACGGTCGAGGTCTCGGTAGCTCTTGAGGCCGTCGAGGAGCTGGCGCCGGGAGAGCTGGAGACCTCTGATTCCCCGGCGCTGATGGACGACTTTGGTTGGTCGATCGCAAACACCCCGGAAGGCGTGGGCTCTCGGCCTGAGGCCGCCTTTGCCAGCACGTCAGCCTCTTTGTTCTGTCGTCGAGGTATGTGGTTGAGCTCGAGGCTATCAAACTTGGATTCAAGTTTTCGCACCTCCTGGCAATATGGGGTCAGGCGTGGGTCGATGCACTTAGACTGCTTCATGACCTGGTTGACTACCAATTGGGAGTCGCCGCGAGCGTCGAGCCGTCTTATGCCTATGTCGATCGTGATCCGTAGTCCACTAAGAAAGGCTTCGTATTCCGCCTCGTTGTTGGACGCCGGGAACAGCACACACAAAGTATGGGGTGACGTTAGGATGATTCCTGCGCCGGTTTTCATGAGGGACCCATCAAAGTATAGGGTCCAATACTCCTGCTCAGCAGCTGGAGTGGGGAGGGTTGCGTCCGTCCATTCCGCAATGAAGTCGGACATGACCTGTGATTTGATAGCACTCCGCGGGGCGTAAGCAATATTTTTATCCATCAGCTCCAACGACCACTTGGCGATGCGATGGACAGCGTCCCTATTCAGGATGACCTCTCCCAATGGTGCATTACTCATGATTGTTACCTTGTGTGACCCGAAGTAATGTAACAGCTTCCTTTTAGTCATGATTACCGCGTATACCAACTTCTGCAGATGGGAATACCAGGTTTTTGAGTCGCTCAACACTTCGCTAACGAAATATACGTGCCTCTATACTTTGAGTATGTGCCCTTCTTCTTATCTTTCTACGACTAGGATTGTGCTTATCACCTGCCTCATGGCGGAGATGTATAGTAGTTGTTCCTCCTCGTCATGAGGTGAGACCAGGATAGGTGCATTGGTTAATGATTGTTTGATGTGGTCAAGAGCCGATTGAGCCTCTGTCGTCCACATGAATCGCTCGGATTTTTTCAGAAGCCTGTACAGAGGCAAACTTTTCGCCGAGACGGGAAATGAAGCGGCTAAGCGACATGAGGCATCCGGTGACTCGCTGCACCCATTTCACGTTATGGATTGGCCCCATCTTTTCGATGGCGGTGATTTTTTCGGGGTTGGCCTCAATCCCTCTTTCAGAGGCGACGAAGCCCAGGACCATGCCCTTAGGAACCCCAAAGACACACTTCTCTGGGTTGAGTTTGATGTTGTTCTTTTTGAGTTTTGCGAATGTGAGGGCGAGGTTGGCCATGAGTCCATCAGCGTGCTGGGACTTGACAGCGATGTCGTCTACGTAAACCTTGATGGTTTTGCTCACGAGTTCGTCGAAACATCGGATCATAGTCCGCTGAAAGGTGGCCCCAGCGTTTCGAAGCCCGAAGGGCATGGTGATGTAGCAGTAGGATCTGAACGGAGTGATGAACGATGTCGCGATCTAGTCCGGCTCGTTCATCTTGATTTGATGGTATCCTGAGTATGCGTCGAGGAAGCAGAGGGGTTCGCACCCTGACGTCGCATCAACTATTTGGTCTATGCGGGATAATGGGTACGGGTCCTTTGGACAGACCTTGTTAAGGCTTGTGTAATCAACACACATTCTCCACTTCCCATTATTTTTACGTACCAATACAGGGTTGGCGAGCCACTCGGGGTGGTACACCTCCTTGATGAAGCCTGCGATGAGAAGCTTCTTGATCTCTTTTCCGATCGCAGCGCGTTTTTCCTCGTCGAAACGGCGTAGTCGTTGCTTGACGGGTCGGGAGCCCGGCTTGATATGCAGAAAGTGCTCGGGGATGTCCCTGGGTATACCCGGCATATCCGAGGGCCTCCATGCGAATACGTCGATGTTCGCACGGAGGTAGTTGTTGAGCTCGCTTTCCTATTTAGGAGAAAGGGAGGTGCTGACGTGCACGGTCCTTTCCTCCCCATCCCGATTGTCAAGAATGACCGCCTTTGTAGATCATGTAGGTTCAAAGGATTCGGCCCTCTTAGTGTTTGGGACCTCTTCTCGCGACGTACTGGCCTCGGCTGCCATCTCGACCGCGAGTTGTTTCGAGGCTACGAGTGCCGAGGCGTACATGCAGCATTCGACGTCGCACTCATACGCGCGTCGGGGCGCCGTGCCCACTGTGATGACGCTCCTCGGGGATGTCATCTTTAGTTTTAGATAGGTATAATTTGGGACAGCCATGAACTTCGCATAACATGGTCGCCCGAGTATGGCATGGTAAGTTCCCCTGAAGCTGACGACCTCGAAGGTTAGTGTCTCTTTGCGAAAATTGCCTAGCCCACCGAAGGTGACGGGCAGATCAATATGGCCAATGGGGTCCGCCTTCTTGCCCGGGATTACCCTAAAAAACAGGGCCCCGAGGGCCGCATACGTGACCGTGGTATTCTCATTGGATCGAGAGTCCATGAGAACCTTAATGAGGTGCTTCGTGCCAACGATGGGATCAACAACTAACGAGTATCGTCTAAGGTATGGTACATAGTCGGGATGATCATTACGATTGAAAGTAATAGGAGACTCAAACCACTTGAGGAAGGTCGGAATAGCAGGGGTGGTTGCATATACCTCTCGGCGGGCGACCTTCTGTTGACGCTTGGAGTTGCATGATGCCGGGCCGTCGAAGATCATCAAGGTTTCGTCCGCCGGGATGTAGCTGTCGTTCTTTCCTCTGCCGTCCTCTCCATCGTCCTCTTTCTTCTTTACCCACCTCTTCTTCTTCGCACCGCCACCGAGAAACTTTTTTCATAAGGTTACAGTCCCTGAGGAGGTGTTTGACAGGGGTTGCGTGGTTCAGACAGGTCTGTTCCAGCATATTTTCGAAGTGATCGTTAACCGGTCCATCCTGTTGCTCCTCGCCTTTATCTGTCGCTGCGACGAACGATGGATCATACCGTTGTCGGTTGCGCCCCTTCTTGTGTGGACGAGTCGAGGGCCCTTCAGCCTTCGCCTCGTTGCGCTTGCTGCGGCTTGTTGTGCCCTGGAAGATGGCGCTGACTGCTTCCTCGCCCGAGGCGTGGTTTGTGGCGATGTCAAGCAGCTCCTTCGTTATCTTGGGCTTTTTGCGCCCTAGTTTATGAACCAAGGACTCGCAAGTTGTCCCCGACAAGAATGCAGTGACAACGTCGCCGTCGGCTATGTCTGGGAGCTCGTTGCACTGCTGAGAAAAGCGACGAATGTACTCGTGAAGGGTTTCACCTTGCTTTGCTTGCAGTTCTTGAGGTCCCAAGAGTTTCCAGGGCGGATGTAGGCCCCTTGAAAGTTCCCGACAAAGGATTCCTTCAGGTCCCCCCAGCTCCAGATTTTTCCTTTCGGGAGGTGCTCCAGCCACACGTGTGCCGTATCCGAGAGGTAGAGCGACAGGTGACGAATTATGAAATTCTCATTGTTTGCCCTGCCCGCCTCGCAGGCGAATCGGTAATCTTCCAGCCAGAGGCCAGGGTTCGTAAGCCCCGTGTACTTCTGGATGTAAGTTGGTGGTCGGAAGCATGACGGGATCCGTGCGGCATGTATGCGCGCGGAGAAACACCGTGGTCTGGTGGGCTCCGGGCTAGAGTCCCGGTCCTCGTCAGGGTCATGTCGTCCGCCCCTGCGCGGGTGTCGCCCGCGTCGCCTATCACCGTTGTCACTGTCACTCTGCCCGTGTTCGTCGCTTTCGAAGCGCGCTCCGTGGTCGGGACGCCGCCTGACCGGCTCTTGGTCTCTTGCGGGGGTTGGCCTCAGCCTCTGGTGAACGGAGTTCTCGGGTAGTGGTATGCTCGGAGCACTGGAGAGAGCCCCTGCTCTCTGTCGTGCCGAGCGCTCTTCCTGTTGAGCCGCAGCGTGGTAAAGGAAGAAACATAGCTCCCCTCTAAGCTTATTTTCCTCGGGCGTCGTGGGCTCTGGGAACTGTCTCATGAGCATGGTGGCGGCCACTATGTTCTGTTGCGCCCTTGGGAAGGTCGGTGGAGACACGTCATCCTCGATTATGCGGCGGTGCACGTCCCGAGCTCGGGCTCGGGGATCGATTTCCGGCCTCGGGTGCAATTGCTGTTCGAGGAGGGCACGCTCGTCATCGATCTGGCGGCGAGCGTCGTCGAGCTCGTCCTGCCGGGCCTGCATAGCGTCTAGGTTGACGTGTGGTGGCGTGAGAGCTGGTCGATTTTTGGGAAGAATTTCGTTGCCATCTTCGTCGATGTCGCGCACGGCTCCCTCAGGAGTGGCCTCCCTCCCGTCGCACATGAAACATTGTCGCGAGGGTGCCTCGCTGACCTCAAGGGTGATGAGCTTAGTCCCCGTATTGTCGGTGCTAGAGAGAGCCAGGTCCTCCTCGGTTAGGAGGCCGTAAAACGAATCGATGGTTCACACGAATTCATCCTCGGGGGTGTCCGTCATCTTCAGGGCGATGAGCCGCTCGAGGATGGAAGCGGCGCTGACAAGGCCGAATGGGTATGTTACACGAACACCTTCTTCTATCGGCGCGCCTCCCTCGATCTGGATGACAGCGTCAATGTAAGAGAGCGCCTGTCTCTGTACCCGATTCGACGAAGGCCGCGGCGCCCGGCGTCCCTTAGCATGCTGACGTGATCTGCGCCGACGGAGGAGTGGGCGGTCGCTACCCTCGGAATATTGTTCATCCGAGGCGTAATGCGTCATTCACCTTGAGGCGGGCTTTCTCCCCATGTCGGGGCCGGAGAGGGGGTTGCTGACGCATCCCTTGGTGTCCTGGTGGACCCTTTCCGTCGAGGTGACGACCTTGAGGCAGCTGCCATCTGGCGGCATTTCGTCGCCGTCGAAGCAGGGGTCCGAGTCCAGGAGGTAGTCGTACTAGGAGCGCACGAAATGTAACACGGCATGCTCGGCCGCGTGATGGGTTTCATGACCGTCGTCGTCAGAGTCCCCTCATGCCGCTCATGAACGCTTCGAGCGAGTGGAGTTCTCTGTCATCGTTCCGGGGGGGTTTCTTCCCCAAGTCCGGTAAGGTTAGCTCCAGGGCCCCGGGGCCCCAGGGTCCCAACCGGTGCGTCCCTGCGGTAGGCAGGGTGGTCCTCGCCTGACCGTGCCAGGGTGTCGACGTCTTGGTCCGGTGAAGACAGCACGCGGGTGACGGTCCCATCCGTGGATCAAGCGAACTACAGGCTCCCAAAGCGGATGAAGGAGAGCCCAGGGTTGTCGGAGTTAGAGGTGGCCATTCGGAACCACTAAGGCATCACGACACGCGATGCCCCCTACCTGGCGCGCCAACTGTCGGTGTTTAGAAACTACCAACGAGTAAATTTGTACATGTGTCGGGTTCCGAATGGTGAGACAAAGAGACAAGAGGTTTATACTAGTTCGGGCAAGAAATCCCTACGTCTAGTGTGGAGTTGCTCGTGTTCCTTATCTCTGCTTGGAGGGGGTTTACAAGCTAGGTTGAGAGAGGGAGTATGAGTCCCAGGTCTTTGTATGTTTTTGTGAGTGAGCGTGCTATTTGCTAACTGTGTGTTCGATTTGTGTTCGATGATCTGGTGTCGCCCCCCTGCTCTCCTTTTATAGTCGCAAGGAGCTCAGGGGAGTTACAAGCGTGCGTCGAGAAGTATCTACATAGGAGGTCATGCCTTATCCTTGCCTTCCTCAGGAAGGATGTTGGACATTCATAATACTATATTCTTATTGCCCTTGTACTTGGTCGGAGAGATGGCGTCGTGTCGGCCCCTCGTCGCCCTGCCGGAGAATACAGGGGGGGTCCGGTTGAGCCCGTAGTAAGATAGAGGCATGGGTGTCCGTTGTACCGTTGGCGGGTACACCGTTGTACATTTTCCCAATTCTTTTAGTATACGCAGATTCCTCCAGACTTGGCCAATGGACTTCGTTACTCCGTGGGCCCCACGTACCCGACGTACCTCCGTTTGAAGAGTTCATGAAGGGGCCCGGCGATGTGAGAGACTGACGCCGCTTCGTGAGAGGCATGATTCCCTCCCATCCATGGGTCCTGTTCCATCACGTCTCCGATTGGGGAGCTCGACATGTCTCTGTTCATGTAGGAGTCAGGGCGTTATCCTGAGCCGAAAAAGCTTTGTGACTTCTTTGTGACTTCTTTCACGCTTGCCGAAAAAGCTGACACCACAAAGACATAAACGAACAACTAATTACCACAGTGGATGATAGAGAAAGAAGCGCATGCGAACCGAACTAGTGGATGAGATTATTTTCACATTTTTATTTGCCTCCCATCTACAGAAACATGGTCTGTTGATAGCCTCACGTGCAAGATGGTCATAGTTAACAAAGTATTGTCATTTTATTAAACACTAATAATGATAATTTATCATCCACAGTTTTGTGATTCCCGTTACCAATTCCTTTGTTCTAAGCACCTTGTCTAGTTATTTCCTGCGTTTTTCCTTTCCTCTGGTTTCCCACTATACACGTCATATCTTGCGTTTTTTCATGTTCCTCTGTTTTGTATTCCTTCGTTCCAAACAAGCCCTGAAGTTTGAATGACATCACCAAGCTAGTGGTAGTTTACATTCAACCAGCTACATATACATAACAAAATTATTATGGTGTTAGTCATACAAAGAATTTAGCCTTACATTTTCAAAATGAAACAACATTTCAAACACCGTTTAGAAACGGTTCTCTATTCAATCGATATAAAAAAGATTAAAAAAAGATAGATTCAAAAAAAAGGTCGGACTATTATAAAGTTTTAGACTCTTTGTCTCCTTGAAGAATCATGACCCCATGTGTTTAGGCGATTAATGACAATGCTAGGTCACTATGACTAATGTGTGTTTTGCAGAGGCAAAAATATTTAAGTTAAGTCATAAGTGATGCTAGATGAATGGGCTTAATGGTATTCATGCCCCCAAGATGGAATTCGTTTTCGGTTTTCAAAAGATGGAGCTACAAGGTGAAGACTAGACTAGGTCTTAGTGCCACAAGGTGTGAGAAGGACACTAAGTATAGACTAGGATTTTGTTTTTCCTTTGACCGTACTATTAAGGGGGTATGAGGTTAGTAGCTTGACCTAGGGGAGTTTGAGAATGTTGGTGTATGCACATTTGTCACAACTTGTCCTAGAGACCCTACAAATAGCCCTTAAGATGGTAGGGGCAAAACCCCTTCAAGAGACTTAGTGAAAAGAGGTGAAGAAGGGAGAGAAAGAAGCTCCAGACCAGTTAGCCTAGGAGGCGTCAGACCATTGAAGGTGGTCCGACGGTCCTACCTTAGGCAAAAGCTCTAAGGAAAGAGCTCCGGACCACCTGTCCGGAGGGCTCCGGACTAAACTTGTTTGGTCTGGTTGCCCATGTCAGAGGAAGTGAGCCAGAGGGAAGGCTCCGGACTAGTCCGACAGTGTGACCGACAGCTAGTCTGACGCTTCGCAACTAAGTTGAGTTCCAACTCAGTACGCACCCTGCGTTCGGACCAGGGCTCCGGACCAATGCAAGTGGTCCGGAGGTCCCTGAATCAGAATGAGTTTCAAAGGTTGTTGTGAGCTCCGGACTAGAGGAATTGGTCTGACGGTTCGCAGAAAAGAGAAAAAGCAAGAAACAACTAGTTGAAGAGGTGGGGGCTATATATAGTTGCTCATCTCGTCCAGGTTAGCTCTCTTAGCCATTGTTTCAGCTGAAGGAAGCTTGAGAGAGATCTTGAGAGCCAAGGGCCTAGTGAGGAAGAGATTTGAGAGTCCTAAGCTTGTTCTTCCTCCCTAGGGTGATTAGGAGTGACAAGTGTGCATCCATACACCTTCCTAGCCTTGAGTGAGTCAAGTGAAGGTCTTGTGCTTGTTACTCTTGGTGTTCGACAACACCTAGACGGTTTGGTGGTGATCGGAAGAAGGTGATCGCCGGAAGATTGTTGACGGCCCTTCTCCAACTTCGTGTGATCGGTTGTGGGCGGTTCACCGAGCCGGAGCGGCGCGTAGAGAGAACTCGATCCTTGCGCGGATCGAGGGGGAGCAATACCTTGCGAGGTGCTCCAACGAGGACTAGGGGGAAGTGTCAACTCCTCGATACCTCGGGAAAACATCGCGTGTCAACCTTCGTTCTTTCCCTAGCTTTTTTGCATTCTGCATTCTTTCTTGTCCTTGAACTAGAATTGTGTAGATTGTTTTTCAATTATATGTCTTGATACCACTTTCTAGCTAGGACACATTTCCGATAGGCACTGAAGGTGAATGACATTTAATATGTTTTACATTTTGCTTTAGAAATTTAAAACAAGCTCAATTCACCCCCTTTTGGACATCTTGATCCTTTCACTCCTATTACTAAAAGTATTGTAGTTTATAATCGTTGGGAAAAGTTTTGCCTCTAATTTAGACGGAAAGGACTCTATGGATCATCTAACCTTAGTTTAGATACATATGTATTTACTTCAATATAAGTATGCTAAAGTGAATTAGAATAGAACTAAATTTAATTCCACTTGAATCCAGGATATGTGGATTAAAAGTGAGAGTTTTGGACGACAAACCTCGTGGTCGCGGATGCTTGGCTTCAACCTGCTTTTCCGCTAACAACCCCGCGCAGCAAAATTCCGAGTCCTAGCGGTCGTGGACAAGCCACTTTACGTTGCCAGGATCAATCAAATAATAATCCGTTTGTGATGATATGACAACTAGTGAGGCTAGCTTTCTTTTGTAATATAACAACCCTTTCGTTAAACCAAACCGGCTTAGCTCCGACTAGCATTTTGTACGCAAAACAGATGTTCTCTTCTCACTCGCCGGACGCCGGCCGGTTGAAGAACTCAACCTGTTTTTATTTTTTTCTGTTACGAAGCAGCACCGTCGGTACAGAACTCTGAAACAAAAAAGATTTTGAAGGGGACTGACCTGAACTACTGGAAAATGCGGTTGTCGACTGTGCGAGTTCAACTAACTGTGTGTTTCTGCTGCGTGTGTCCTACTCCGTACTAGGAAACAGAGGATCGTCGCTCCCATGGAAGTTGGATTCATCGAGCCGAACTGCCCACACAACATCATTTTAGTTGTAAACTGGAAACAATAATCTTTTCTAGTTGTAACATTTTGCATTTTGAACCTTTTCGTGATGCTTGTGTAAGCATGTGGCTCACCTTTAATTTTTTTTAAAACGCATAGATATACACATAATAGTCACCAATTTAAATTGAGTTAATCTCTTACCGTAATAAACTGTCTGCTCCGTTGTAGCGCGCGGAGATATTTTGCTGGTATATACAAAATAGAATTACGGCACTAAAAGGACTCTAGCTACAACGATAAACCTCGTGGATGGTCGGCTTCAACCTGTCATTTTCACCCTGCGCAGCAAATTGCTAGAGGCCGTGGACATGCCACGTTGCCAGGATCAAATAACTCTGTTTGTGATGATAATGGCAACCAGTGAGCCTTTTCTTTTTCGTATAACCCTTTGGTTAAACCGAAATCAGCTTAGCTCTGACTGGCATTGTCAAGCTGCTGGCTTACAACAGTGAGTTTGGCTGAGCTTCAGATTATACGCCGACGCTCTCAGAGAAACCATGAAAAAGGATTTCGATTCGAGCTAGGAAAATGCGGTTGTCGACTGTGTGTTGGCCCGGCTGCGCGTGCCGTACGTACTAGCAGCAAACAGAAGCAGAAACAGAGGATCGTGGCGTGGCTCCGTCGGATGGGAAGTTCGGTTGGAGCGGAACTGGCGCCGCACAGCATCCACCCGCGCGCCAACAGCAACAGGATTCGAGTCGAGGAGGGCCTATAAAACTTGAGAGGGGCGCAGAGTGAGTGAAGAATCATATTCTCGATCGTGATTCGTCAGCCATATGGGAAAGGGGGAGAAGAAGCTGGAGAAGGTGCGGAGCGCAGCGCGGCAGCAGGTCGGCAGGCTCTACATCATCGCCGCCTGCCTCGCGCTGCTTGTCTGCGGTGCCTGCAGCTGCAGCCGCAGCAGTCCCAAACGTACGTGTATTCCGCCGCAGCTTGCACACGGCCGTACCAGACTTTACCAGTCCATGGTATACGCTGCTGCCTTACCTTTTTGTTTTCACTCTCTGTTTTTTTAAGATCATACAATGCCTTACGTCATACTACCTCTGCCCCTAATAAATATGTGTCTGGTTTCCTGAAAAATAACTTTGACTAATAGATATTTAAATTTAGTTTTTTAATAAATTTATTTATCTGTAGATATAAATGTTGCTTGTATTTTTTTATAAATCAAGTTAAATTTATCGACACGTAAATTATGGCGACAAACATTTAGTTGCAGAGGAGTAGATTGATTCATTTTCATTCGTGAGCAGAGCTTCCGGCTTGTACGTCTCACAGATACGTGAGATACTGTAGGTCGATACGAGTATACGGTCATTGTTCTTCACATATACGTGCCTCAATCATATTTAAAGTACTGGCACAGAGTATCGTACTGCAAAGCATTGACAAATAAATTTAATGTTATTACTATAATTTTCTAATACGTACATCGCAATACTTCGTACATCATCGGGATTCGGGAAGTATCAGGTGTACCACTGTATCGAGAGTTACGGATACGATATCATTCTTGGAAGTTGTATAAATAATTTACGACCTACATAACCGTGTTCACTGTTCAGTTCCGAGAGAAAGAGATTTCGCACGGTTGATGGGTAGACGTTTTTTTTTCTTCTGAATTGTGTAAACTTGGTCGTTCTCCTACTTGGGGCCTGTAGGTGCTCTTCTTGGATGGAGGGCAGTGCCGAAGTGCCACCGTACGAAAACAAATATACAGCACTTGTAGTTAGTGGAGAGCAATGCATGCCGTCGATGGGCATCAGAGGGCACCAGCGAGATGCCGGCGGGGGCGAATAATTTGTGGTGGTGAGACAGCGGTGGTCCGCGCGACGCAGACGGCAGACGCCAACGCCTCACACTCGCGTGGCCGGCCGTCGGCCGCTCCAACGCGGATAGGCACCGACGCGGCGGGACTGCGACTGCGAGAGGCGCGGGCACGGCACGCGATGAACGCTCAGGCCTCAGGGGGGGGGGGGGGGGGGGGGGGGCGGGGGGGAGTATGGCGCTTGCCGGATCGTCAGGGAGGAGCATTCCAACCCAGCCAACCTCCTCGTGCACGCACGGCTCCTTATGCTTTGGGCCATGTGGGCCGGCCTTGTTATTTAACCTGCAACGGTTGGAGATGGATAACCAAAGCAAAGCTTCTGCGTTACGAGGAGGCTGATATTTTCGAATGGTGAGACTCAACCATTGCAGCCGTCGGGAACTGATGATTTTTCCTCTTTTATATAAAAAAAACAACTGGAGATTTTTTCCTTAAACATGCCAGCAAATGTAATTTTCATCCTGGCCTGTCATAGTATTTTACAAATTTGATTATTGCATGATCGCAGGGAAGAAAAACAAGAAACAGGATAAGACCACCAAACAGCTAAGGAAGTAGCTAAGGATGGATATCGTACCAAATTTGTCCGGCATAGCTTCATGAACATTACAAACATGCAAAGCAGCCAGCAGGTACACGTCCGTGTACGCTAGAGCCGGTCTCTTCGCATGCCACTATGCGTCTATGCCAGTAATATAAGCTACGCTGGTACAGTATATCCGGCATGCGGCGCAGAGTAACCTATAGGTACTTGTTTGGTACAGCTCAGCTTTAATAGTGAAGATGTTTTTTTAGAAAATAGCTTCAGGGCGTCTGCAATGGTAATAGTTAGTAGTAGCTATATAGTCAGTTGATATGGAGGTGAGAGACAATAAAAAAGACTAATATATAGTACTGGACCCACATGTTCCTCTCACATAGCCTTGGACTACGTGAAATAGATAGACTATTTGCTAGTAGCTAATGACCACTCTCTCTCCTACTTTTCCCTTGCTACGTCACATCTAACTAGTGAAATAGCTAACCATTGCGGACGCCCTCATAAGGAACTCTCTAGATGAAGCTAAACTATTTTAAAAAAAAGTGTTTTGCAAAAAAGCTTCATCAACAACTTTAGGGCTCCTTTGGGTCACGGGTCAAATATAGGAAAAACGAAGGAATCGAATCCTATGGGATTGATGACGTCATCATCCCTTTGGAACGCGTGGGAGAAACGCAAGATTTGTTCTGTAGGATTCATTCGCTCTCACAAGAACACAGAAAAGAAACCATCTATCCGGAGCTCTTGTTTTCGCGAGGACCGAGGCAGGCGTCGTCCGCTAGATCACCCCGATAGCGGTCCATCATCTTGTTGCTGCCACCACCGCCGGAGGCATCCCCTGATCCCGATTCGCCGCCCGTGAAGCCCCTGCGTCCGCCTTTCCGTGACACGGCTGGTCGAGACGGCGCGGCGCTCGCTCGCGGACCGACGGCGGTGGACGGACGCCCAGAGCTCCACCCTCCACCTCGTCGTGCCCACCACGCCGCCACGCCGGAGGAGGAAGATGAGGCAGCCGCGTCGCCCCTGCATGGATCTGGCCTCCACGCCACCGGATCCGGCGGATCCGTGGCCGCCAGTGCTGGATCTAGCGGCTCCGCCATGGCCGGCGCGGTGGAGGCGGTGGAGTGTGGGGGAGGGAAAGGAGGGCGTAGTCTGCCGGTCACCGGTCGCGTGGTCGACGGGAGAGAACGTCGTCCGCCCGCGAGAGAAAGAGCGAGAGCCGGCCCGCCCGTGCCGTGACTCAGTGATGAGAGAGAGGAGTCTTTCCCGGAGGAATAGAATAGAGATCGGGATATTTTCCTTTCCTACGAAACATAAATCCTACGTTTTTCCTTTGTTCCACCCGTGAGCCAAAGGAGGCCTTATGCATTAATATGAGAGAGAAAGGAGGAGAGAGCTATGATAAGCTACTAATTTCAGCTTTATCCCACTTCATATCTTTGTGAGAGGGGAAGAAAAACAACTTTATAGGTGAAGCTGTTTTTAAAAAGAGGTGTTTGACAAAAAAATAACAGCTCACAACAGCTTCATAAAGCTGTTGTAAGTTGTACTAAACATGTCATATATATATAGTCCATTCCGGTAGCTATCGTGTGTGCTGGACACAACTAAGGGCCTGTTTGGTATAGCTCTGCTTCACCAGTGAAGTTGTTTTTTAGAAAATATAGCTTCATGAGCAACTCTCTAGGTGAAACTAAGCTATTTTTAAAAAAAGTGTTTGGCAAAACAGCTTCACCAACAACTTTATGCATTAATATGAGAGAGAGAAAGGAGAGAGAGCTATGATAAACTACTATTTTCAGCTTCATCCCACTTCATATCTTTGTGAGAGGGAAAAAAACAGCTTCATGGGTGAAGCTGTTTTAAAAAGAGATGTTTGACAAAAAAAACAGTTCACAACAGCTTCAAAAAGTTGTTGTGAGTAACAGGCCCTAAGAGCAAGGGCAATGTATATGGATCACTTGGTCCATAAGCATAGGACCCACATAACCAGTCCATAACTATTGTATGTGCTCACAATGTTCAACCAAGAAAGAAGTCTATAAAGAGGGTCCTACTAGATATAAAAAATATATTCTTTCATCATTTCAGCCAATAGGAGAGAGAGGAGCATGAGACAATAATATTTTTTATTGCTTATGGGTAGTCCATAAGCTTATGGACAACATTAACTATGGATAAGTTCCACAATATTTCAGCTAGCTGGTGGCTAATATTTTAAGGGATGTGCTGCCGAACGAACGTTCTATCATAGAACGGACGTTCGAGCGGCCCAGTACGGCCCCGCACCCCCTTCCAACCGCACGGGACCGCGACACCCCCCCCCCTCCGTGCACATGTCCCTGCTCCTCCGACTGGATCCGCCGCCCCCAACCCCTCCGCGCGCGCGGCCCTACTCCTCCGACTGGATCCGCCGCCACCGTCGTACCCCTCTGAAACAAAACAAAAAAATATCAGAAAAACGCTGATAGAAAAACAATAAAACCGCTCTAATTTTGAAACATCAGAAAAACAACACTTGCAACATGTATCTAATAACACATGAAACATGCGTCTGTACCCCCTAGCTGTAACACCAGATTTAAATTTATGAAACAAACTAAAAATGAAAATGAAACATTGGACCTGAAGGGGGTAGGACAACATCAGAGAAACGTCATCATCATATGTTGCGAAACATTGAAAATGAAAAATTGAAACACCAGTAAAACAATTAGAGAAACATTTAACTCGGAGCGAGGTAACGAGGGGGGGGAGGGGACACATTAGAGAAACATCTCATCATCTATGCGTGAAACATTGACAATGGAGCACTAAGCCACCGGCGGAACATTACAGAAACATTAGATCTGGAGGGAGTAGGGGCAACATCAGAGAAACATCGTCATCATATGTTGCGAAACATTGAAAATGAGAAACTGAACCACCAGTAAAACACTTAGAGAAACATTAGATCCAGAGCGGGGTAGGAGGAGGGGGAGGGGACACATTAGAGAAACATCTCATCATCTATGTGTGAAACAATGAAAAATGGAGCACTGAAATACCGATGCAACATCAGAGAAAACATTGGATCCAGAGGGGGAGGGCAAAATTAGAGAAACATCATCATCATGTGTGACGGAGCAACCCAGAGGGTGAAAAGTCCTAAGTGATGGCTAGAGGGGGGTGAATAGCCTAAAATGAAAACTAAAAACAATCTCAACAACAAGTTAGATAACAAAGAGGCGATGCTTGACTTGCACTAGCCTACTAGGGGATGCAAAGCCACCTAACCACAATTTCTATCCTAATAAGCTCTAGGATCACTCAAAGCCTACTCAATTCTAGTAGCCCTCTAGGCACAACCTAATAAACTAAGACAAGTATGAATAAGGTAATGCAAAGATGCGAAAGGAGGTTATACCGCCAAGGAGCAGTAGGGGATGAACCAATCAAGTGAATACCAATGAAGTCAATCAATCACAAGAGACAATGGTTGACACTTGATTTTCTTTCGAGGTTCACTAGTTTGCCAACTAGCTAGTCCCCGTTGTGGCAAGACACTCACTTGGAGGTTCACGCGCTAATTGGCATCACACGCCAAACCCGTCACCGGGTGCTGCACAACCAACACAAGATGAGGCTATTGAAACGCCACGAGCAATCCACTAGAGTTACCTATGCGATCTCCCGCGGGGAAGGCACAAGAACCCCTCACAATCAACTTGTAGTCGACGAAGCACAATCACCAAGCTTCTTGATCTACCACCGCTGCTCCAAATCGTCTAGGTGATGGCAATCACCAAGAGCAACAAGAAATCCGTAGCGAGAACGCCTCCCAAGTGCCACTGGATGCAAGCTATATGCGAAATGCACTTGGATCACTCAATCTCTATTGGGTTTTCACTAACCAAGCATGGAGATGAGTGGGAGGGAGTTTTCTCAGCTCAAAGGACTCTCAAGATGTTCAAATGTGCGAGAGAGGGACCCTAGAGCCGGCCAACGCATATTTATAACTCCCCTCAAAGTCTTCAAACCGTTGGGCTGATAAGTTGGCGACAGACGCTCTTCACGGGGGCGACGGACGCTCCGTCGCCAGCGTCCGACGCCTTATCAGAACTAGTCGTTGGGTTGACGCGTGGGCGACGGACGCTCCATCCCCAGCGTCCGACGCTCATACCTCCAGCGTCCGACGCCTCTCTTCGATTCACTCGCTTGCAGAGCCCTCTGGAAGCCCGACGGATGCTCCACGAGATACCGACGGACAGCGTCTGTCGCGCTCTGAATTTTCTCTGCGGCTTCAGTGTGGCCGACGGACGCTACGTCATGCTGACGCCAGTGTCCGGCGCCATCGTCCGGCACGTCGGACAGCGTCCGACGCCCTGATCTGCAGCGTTCAGCGCCCCTGCTTGATCCTCATTTGTCTCTGATCTTTTCCAGTCTTGCTCCAATGTGCCAATCACTAAGATACCTCTTTAATGAACACTTCTTGGCATGTTTTACTTGTCAATTAGCATGGAGTATGTCACTAGGTCCTAAATGCACATGCACTATAGATAACACCTAGTGGCACTTGACAAACCGCAATCACTTTTGAATTTCCCCTCTTAATAGTACGGTTGTCTATCCTAAAAGTGATCACACCCACTTGGTGTCTTGACCATCAAAAGAAAAGCCCTAGCATATACATTTGCCTTCAATTGTTTAGGGTCTTTTCACTTTCCTTCTTCTCCAAGTGTGAGCTCTAGGTCTCCACCACCTTTGCTTGCTCCATCACTTGTCATCATCTTCAATGAGTGTACTAAGCCTACTCAAACACTTAGAGCTAGGTTAGTACTTTTAGGTTTCATCAATTATCCAAAACCTTAGAGATCTCTCAATCTCCCCCTTTTTGGTAATTGATGACAACCCGATATAAATGATATGAAATATGATTTTGATTTCAACTTGAAAAGCTTGATGCCACTTGAAGGTATAAACTATGACAAAAAGTGGTCAATCATTTCAAAGTTGGTTTGATAGAGTTTACTCCCCCTTCATATGTGCACTTCTATGAATATGAGTCAAAGCTTTGCACATATGCTTAGATAGACCTTTTGGGAGAGGTAAACAACTAGCAAACTATGACATGATGCTAAGGTATAAGAAATGGACCTTTGAAGCATGATACCAATCAAAGTGCGCCAAACATACCTTCCTTAGCAACATGGTTAGCTCGATACCAATTGGATATACACAAGATATTCTAAGGATCTAGCTAACTTCTATACATGCTAGTGATCAATTCATCAATCAAGATTATACTAGACATGTACCACACAAGCAAGTCATATTGAATTGAATTACAATGCAAGCAAACATATGTGTGAATGCACATCCAAATGCAACAACTTGTTCATAGGCTTGCTCCCCCTACTTGTGTGCTCAATTTTAATTTTTCAATTTTCAAAATCCTATTTCTCCCCTATTTCTATTTTCTCCCCCATCATATTTAGATCAGTTTTATCACAATTTATCCCCCTTTGTCACACATTACCACAAAGGAAACCACTTGTAGTAACATGTATCACTTGAGGATACTTAGGAAAGTTTTATTGATCAAGTAAATTTAGAAAGAGAGTGGGGTGAATATATTTTGTGGTTCAACCTAGATCACTTGTCCTATACACTTAACACGGTTTAAACCATGGACAAGCTTCTTCACACATCTTGTAATGGTTATCTTGGCCATGTTGGTTAAGTACAAGAAAAAGCATTCTAGACTAAACATGTGAGGTTGCAAGCTTATCAACATGTCATATGCCACCACTAGATCAAGGAACTCATAGAAGCTATAGTGGTAACATATGTCCATATAAATCATTTAAATTTCATGAATGAGCCTAATTTTAGCAAGAGATGATGTCTATATGCTCTACACAAGTCTACCAAAGGATGAATGCATATGTCAATCAATTATACCTTGCTATCTTGGAGTAGAGGCATGTCATAAGTGGGGTGCATCAACTCATGTTGGAGAAATCCAAGATATTCAACTCATTCCTCAACTTGTAAAATCTCTTCTCATCAAGTGGCTTGGTGAATATGTTGGCTAATTGATCATCGGTGCCCACATTATCAATGAAAATGTCACCCTTTTGTTGATGATCTCTTATAAAATGGTGTCTCACATCTATGTGCTTGGTTCTAGAGTGTTGGATGGGATTGCTTGTAAGCTTCACCGCACTTTCATTATCACATAGCAAGGGAACCTTCTTGAACTTGATTCCATAATCATTCAAGGTGGCCTTCATCCATAATAGTTATGCACAACAACTCCCCGCACTAATATATTCGGCTTCGGCGGTAGAGAGTGCCACACTATTTTGCTTCTTGGATGACCATGAGACTAGTGATCTTTCCAATAGTTGACATGTTCCACTAGTGCTTTTCCTATCAACCTTGCATCCTGCATAATCGGAGTCCGAATACCCAACTAATTCAAATCTTGACCCCTTTGGAAACCAAGTCCAACATCTTGTGTATGCTTCAAATATCTCAATATTCTTTTTGTGGCTTTCACATGACTCTCTCTAGGAGAATCTTGAAATCTTGCACACATGCATACACTAAACATGACATCCGGTCTTGATGTGTTCACATAGAGTAAACTTCCTATCATTGACCGATAGAGTGTTTGATCATCCATCATGCCACTTGTGTCACTATCCAAATGTCCATTAGTCCCCATAGGAGTACTAATTCCTTTAGCACCTTCTAATCCAAACTTCTTCATCATGTCCTTGATGTACTTGCCTTGACTCACAAATGTGCCATTCTTCATTTGCTTGATTTGAAGTCCAAGGAAGTAACTAAGTGTGGGGTCGAGATGGCGGACTAGAGGGGGGTGAATAGTCTTTTCTAAAACTTAAAAGCAATGGCTAGCCGAAACAAATGCGGAATTAAAACTATCGGTCTCGCCAAGACTACACCCCTCTAACTATAACTCTAGCACCTAGCAAAGTATGTCTATTATGCTAACTAAGGTGCCAAGCTAGGAAGCTCACCTAAACAAGTCTAGGTTGCAAGGTCACACAAACCTAAACAACTAGTACTCTAAGCACAAAGGGAGCTCCTACACATACTAGTAAGCAAAGCACAAAGCACCTAAGCTCACTAGCAATGCTCTCTAGCAAGACTACACAAGTCAACTAGAGAGCTCAACTTACTTAGCTACACAAACTAAGCAATGTGACTAACAAGGTTACACAAGCCAATTAGCCACTCAAGAGCTACTTCTATGCTACACAAGCTAGAAGCTAACTAGGCAAGCTACACAAGCCTAACTAGTTACAAGAGAAACAACTACTCACTAGCACAAGTATGTGAAAGTAAATACAAGCTAGTGATTTGGAGAATGCAAACCACCGAGAAGATGTACAAGGTTGACACGGTGATTTTTCTCCCGAGGTTCACTTGGTCGCCACCAAGCTAGTCTTCATTGTATCGGCTCACTCACTTGGAGGTTTACGACTTTTTACAGGCCTCACTGCCTAACCCCCTCAAGGGTTGCCGCCTAACCAACACAAGATGAGGGAACTCAACGATACCTTCAACTAGAGTTGCTCTTCGCGATCTCCCGCGGGGCGAGCACAACACCCCTCACAAGCTCTTCTCCGGAGCCACGGACAAGCTTATTGCGTGCTTCGACGGAGTCGCAACCACCAAACCGTCTAGGAGGTGGCAACCTCCAAGAGTAACAAGCACCACCGGCTTGCAAGTCGATCACCTAGTGCCACACGAAGCTATCTCTCAAAGCAACGCACTAGTAATCGCTCTCTCACTCAATCAGATGAACACTATCAAGTATGAGTGAGTTAGAGGGATCCCAAACCAAGCACACTAGAGGCAACAAATGCCCAAGGTGCTCCACCAGCCCCAAGGGCCGGCCAACAACTATATATAGGCTAGCCCATGAAACTAGACGTTTTCCCCTTTCATTGCGCTTCCTGCAGACGGTCCGGACGCACGCAACAGTGCGGGTCCGGACCATGCCGTGCGCGTCCGGACTCCTGCCCATTTGAATCTTCCCGTTGGCGCGCTCGCCGATCGTTGCCACGCGTCTCCGAACGCTACTGTTCACCGGGTCTGGTTCAACGCTCCGTGCGACCGGAGTCAACACAGAGAGCTCTCGAGAGCTCAAAACGGTCCGGACCGCGTCCGGATCCTTGCGTCCGAACCTTCATGCCTAGCGGTTACAGAGAGCTCCATCCTCCGGACGCTGCGCCCGGAGTTCACCGTCCGGACCAACAACATCGTCTGGACCTCCTTTGTCAGAAAGGGCACGCTAGGGTTAGCTTCCGGACACATCTGCGATGGTCCGGAATAGCAACACCCTTGCGTCCGTACAAGCGTCCGGAGCTCACACCCGAGCCAAACCGAGCTGCCTCTTTCGCCTGCTTCTCATGTGATAACACAAATGTGTTCACCACCTTGTGCATGTGTGTTAGCATTTTCACAATCATTTTCAAAGCATTTTTCACTTGCTTCTCACCACGCCACTCGATCCTAATTCATCGCAAAGTTAGATCGCTCACGGTGGCACTAGATAACCGATATGCAAACAAGTTTGATCCTCTTGATAGTACAGCTATCTATCCTAAACCCGGTCATAAGCTTCTCTACACTCCAAAGACCGGTGAAATGAAATGCCCTATGGTTATACCTTTGCCTTGCGCATTCCATTCCATCTCCTTCTCCAATGTTGATGCAACACATGCACCAACCACTTGTCAAATGATATGATTCACTCCATATCATCACATGACTGTGTTGGTTCATCGACCTTGACCTCACTTGCTCTTCACCGTTGCCTTGGTCCATCGGCGCCAAGCATCACCCGCTTGCCCTTCACACTTGCAACCGGTCGATCAAGCCAAGCCTCATCTTGATCTTCTCCACCTTGATCACAAGACTCCATGTCATGTTTCATGTGCAATAAGCTCCTTCATCATACAATCACTTGTGAACTAATCTCCTGTGTATATATATCACTTAAACACATATTAGTTCACCCAAGTTGTCACTCAATTACCAAAATCACATAGGAACTCTCACTAAGTTCACCAATCATGGACATCTCAAATTCATTTGCCATCATTTCACCAAACTCTTCACAAAATTCTTGATTTGTAGATCCAAAGATAATGTCATCCACATAGATTTGCAAGACAAACAAGTCACTTCCAATCTTCTTTGTGAATAGGGTGGTGTCAACCAATCCAATCTTGAATCCCTTAGAGAGGAGAAAGTTTCTCAACCTCTCATACCATGATCCAGCCTTCTTGAGCTTGAATACATGGTCGGGCTTCTTTGTATCTTCAAATCCGGGTGGTTTCTCAACATATACCTCCTCATTGATATACCCATTCAAGAATGCACTCTTGACATCCATTTGGTATAACTTGATGTTATGTGCACAAGCATAGGCTAATAGAATCCTTATTGCCTCTAATCTTGCCACCGGAGCATATGTTTCCCAAAAGTCAAGACCCTCTACTTGAGTGTACCCTTGTGCAACTAGTATTGCTTTGTTTCTCACCACTATCCCATCTTGATCTTGCTTGTTCTTGAATACCCATTTGGTTCCAATGACATTGTGATTTCTTGGTCTATCCACTAGTTCCCAAACTTGATTTCTTGTGAAGTTGTTAAGTTCTTCATGCATAGCATTTATCCCATCCACATCCTTCAAAGCTTCATCAATCTTGGTTGGCTCAAATGATGATACAAAAGAGTAATGCTCACAAAATGAAGCCAATCTTGATCTTGTTTGAACACCACTTTGAATGCCTCCAATCACTTGATCCAAAGGATGATCTCTTGCAATGTTGGTTGGTTGGAGCACTTGCATATGGGAATCTTGAGCAATCGGTTGAGATGATGAACTAGCTTGATTTTGATCTTGAACATGAGCTTCACTAGTACTTGCTTGATCTTGAGTTGGAGAGCCACTAGCTTCTACTTGTAAGGGAATGGTCACTTGATCTTCGTCTTCATCTTGCACTTGTCTTGGTCTAATGTCACCAATATCCATATCTTTCATTGCATTGACCAACTTGTCACCTCTCACATCATCCAAGTTTTCTTGTTCATCTTGAGAGCCTTGAGTTTCATCAAATTCCATATCATGAACTTGCTCAAGAATTCCACTAGATAAGTTCCACACTCTATAAGCCTTGCTTGATGTAGAGTAACCAAGTAGAAATTCCTCATCACATTTCTTCTCAAACTTTCTTAGCCTTGTTCCTTTCTTCAATATATAACATTTGCACCCAAATACTCAAAAGTAGGCAATATTTGGCTTTCTTCCATTCAAAAGCTCATATGGAGTCTTCTCAAGCATTCCATGATAATAGAGATGGTTACTAGAGTAGTAAGTCGTGTTGATAGCTTCGGCCCAAAAGGAATGACTAACATTGTATTCACTCAACATTGATCTTGCCATGTCAATCAAGGTTCTATTCTTTCTTTCAACTATCCCTTTGGATTGAGGAGTGTACTTTTGAGAGAATTGATGGTTGATTCCAAAGTCATCACATAGTTCATCAATTCTTGTGTTCTTGAACTCACTCCCATTGTCACTTCTAACTCTCTTGATAGTTGTTTCAAACTCATTTTGGCACCTTTTGACAAATGACTTGAAGATATCAAATGTGTCACTCTTGTCACTCAAGAAGAATACACATGTGTATCTTGTGAAGTCATCAACTATCACAAATTCATACTTGTTTCCACCAATGCTTGCATAAATAGTTGGTCCGAAGAGGTCCATGTGCAATAACTCAAAAGCTTTGCTTGTACTCATAATGCTCTTCTTTGTATGAGTGTTACCAACTTGCTTTCCGGCTTGGCATGCACTACATAGCTTATCCTTCTCAAATGATACATCCTTCAAGACTCTTACTAGATCATGCTTGACTAGCTTATTCAATTGCTTCATGCCAACATGTCCAAGCCTTCTATGTCATAGCCAACCCATGCTAGATTTGGTGATGAGGCATGTTGAGAGTTGAGTCTCACTAGCATTGAAATCCACAAGATATAGGTTCTCAAGCCTTTCAACTAGAAGCACATTGCTAATGCTTAGATCATTGGAGGTAGCAATCTTTCCAAGCCCTTTCACCTTGCCTTTGCCATTGTCACCAAAAGTTATAATGTCAAATCCATGATCACTATCTTGGTTGATTGAGTTGAACATCCTTCCATCTCTGGTCATGTGTTGAGTGCACCCACTATCAAGTACCCAATGCCTCCCTCCGGCTTTGTAATTGACCTACAAGAGAGATCAATTCTCTTTAGGTACCCAAACTTGCTTGGGTCCTCCAAGGTTAGTTACCAAGGATTTTGGTACCCAAATGGACTTCTTGGAAGCCATCCATGGTGCACCAACAAACTTGACATGAACACCATTAGTACCCTTGGAAAGAACATATAATGAATCAACTCTAATAGAGGATATGTCTTTCTTGGATTTCTTGTTCTTGCACGCTTGCTCATTGTGACCAACTTGCTTGAAACTTTTGCAATAGCTACCGGTGTTCTTCACAAAACGAGTCTTGTGAGGAACAAAGGCGGTCTTGCCTTTCTTGGGGGTATAGCCCAATCCCTCTTTGTAGAGAGAAGCTCTTTGGCTACCCAAGCACATAAGCAAGTGGTCCTTACCTCCATAAGCCTTAGCTAAGGAGTGATTGAGCTTTGTAACCTCCTTCTTGAGGGTTTCATTTTCAACCATTAGTGAGGCATCACAAGTGAAACCATCACTAGTAGATGAAGTAGAAGTGGTAGTGCAACAAGAGGGGTTAGTGGGAGCAACAATGATAGGAGCATAAAATGATTCATCAAGAATATCACAAGTAACTCCCATGTCACATGTTTGAACAATCTCTTTCTTACTTTGATCTAAGAGAGAGGAATGAGATCTTTCAAGCTTAGTGTGAGACTTCACTAGCTTCTCATGGGCTTCCATTAGCCTCTCATGAGATGCTACGGCCTCATCAAGGTTTTGCTCAAGTGCCACATTGGTCTTGCGTAATTCCTTGCATTCCTTCCTCTTCTTATCTATGTATTCCTTAGCTTGTTCAAGCATGTACATGAGTTCCTACTTTGAGGGCTCCTCACTATCACTATCGCTCTCACTCTCACTCTCACTTGCATCTTGAGAAAGTACCTTAGTGGACTTAGCCATGAAACATGATGATGGAGTATCAAATAGAGAGATCTTGTCTCTCATTGCAATGTTTGCAAGAGCCTTCTTCTTGGTAGTTGTCTTCTTTTCTTGATCATCATCATCACATGAAGAGTCACTATCCCATGTCACTATGTGAGAATACCCCTTCTTCTTCTTCTTGTCAAAGGTGGGCTTCTTCTCTTTCTTGTCTCTCTTCTTGTGATCATCATCATCTTTGTCACTATTGTATGGACAATGAGCAATGAGATGATCAAAGCTTCCACACTTGAAGCACTTCCTTGGCTCATCAAAGTTCTTGGAAGATGGTCTCTTCCTTCTTGCATGATATCCCTTCTTTTTCATGAATCTTCCAAATTTTCTCACGAATAGAGCCATTTCATCTTCATCAACCTCACTAGCACTTGAGTCTTCATCCTCACTTGATTCTTCATTTTTGGCTTTGCCCTTGCTCTTGTGAGATGAAGTAGCTTTGAAAGCTATGCTCTTCTTCTCATCTTTCTTTTCTTATTTCTTGACATCTTTCTCTTTGTTGTCCCGATAAGCATCTTGTGTCATCACATCTCCCAAGACTTGGTTAGGAGTCACGGTATCCAATCCACCTCTCACAATCAAGGTCACAAGAGTCTCAAACCGAGATGGGAGACTTCTCAAGAACTTGTGAGAGAAGTCCTTGTCCTCAACCTTCTCACCAAGGGTCGTGAGATCATTTACTAGCACTTGTAGCCTATGGAACATCTCCGGCACATTCTCATCATCCTCCATCTTGAAGCTTGCAAACTTTTCTTTGAGGATGTATGCCTTTGCACTCTTTACGGCTTGAGTGCCTTCAAATGATTCTTCTAGCTTCTTCCAAGCCTCATGAGCACTTTCAAGATTCTTGATTTACTCAAACACTTTTTCATCAAGTGCCTCATGAATAGCACTTAGAGCAATATCATTGTCTTGTACCTTTTCTTCCTCTTGAGGAGTGGGAGCCGCTTCATTCACTACCTCAAACTTCTTGTCCACCACAAGTCAAACCTTCCAGCTAATTGACTTGATATGAGCGGTCATCTTTACTTTCCAATAGCCATAGTTTGAGTCATCAAACTTGGGTGGTTTCTTCATGTTGTTGATATGAGCCATCTTCACACCGTAGGTTGTTAAGCCTCAAATCAACGGTTGTACTAGCTTTGATACCACTTGAAAGGTCCTAAGTGATGGCTAGAGGGGGGTGAATAGCCTAAAACGAAAACTAAAAACAATCTCAACAACAAGTTAGATAACAAAGAGGCGATGCTTGACTTGCACTAGCCTACTAGGGGATGCAAAGCCACCTAACCACAATTTCTATCCTAATAAGCTCTAGGATCACTCAAAGCCTACTCAATTCTAGTAGCCCTCTAGGCACAACCTAATAAACTAAGACAAGTATGAATAAGGTAATGCAAAGATGCGAAAGGAGGTTATACCGCCAAGGAGCAGTAGGGGATGAACCAATCAAGTGAATACCAATGAAGTCAATCAATCACAAGAGACAATGGTTGACACTTGATTTTCTTTCGAGGTTCACTAGTTTGCCAACTAGCTAGTCCCCGTTGTGGCAAGACACTCACTTGGAGGTTCACGCGCTAATTGGCATCACACGCCAAACCCGTCACCGGGTGCTGCACAACCAACACAAGATGAGGCTATTGAAACGCCACGAGCAATCCACTAGAGTTACCTATGCGATCTCCCGCGGGGAAGGCACAAGAACCCCTCACAATCAACTTGTAGTCGACGAAGCACAATCACCAAGCTTCTTGATCTACCACCGCTGCTCCAAATCGTCTAGGTGATGGCAATCACCAAGAGCAACAAGAAATCCGTAGCGAGAACGCCTCCCAAGTGCCACTGGATGCAAGCTATATGCGAAATGCACTTGGATCACTCAATCTCTATTGGGTTTTCACTAACCAAGCATGGAGATGAGTGGGAGGGAGTTTTCTCAGCTCAAAGGACTCTCAAGATGTTCAAATGTGCGAGAGAGGGACCCTAGAGCTGGCCAACACATATTTATAACTCCCCTCAAAGTCTTCAAACTGTTGGGCTGATAAGTTGGCGACGGACGCTCTTCACGGGGTCGACGGACGCTCCGTCACCAGCGTCCGACACCTTGTCAGAACTAGTCGTTGGGATGACGCGTGGGCGATGGACGCTCCGTCCCCAGTGTCCGACGCTCGGACCTACAGCGTCCGACGCTTGTCTTCGATTCACTCGCTTGCAGAGCCCTCTGGAAGCCCGACGGACGCTCCACGAGATACCGACGGACAGCGTCTGTCGCGCTCTGAATTTTCTCTGCGTCTTCAGTGTGGCCGACGGACGCTACGTCATGCTGACGCCAGCGTCCGGCGCCATCGTTCGGCGCGTCGGACAGCGTCCAACGCCCTGATCTGCAGCGTCCGGCGCCCCTGCCGTATCCTCATTTGTCTCTGATCTTTTCCAGTCTTGCTCTAATGTGCCAAGCACTAAGATACCTCTTTAGTGAACACTTCTTGGCATGTTTTACTTGTCAATTAGCATGGAGTATGTCACTAGGTCCTAAATGCACATGCACTATAGATAACACCTAGTGGCACTTGACAAACCGCAATCACTTTTGAATTTCCCCTCTTAATAGTACGGTTGTCTATCCTAAAAGTGATCACACCCACTTGGTGTCTTGACCATCAAAAGAAAAGCCCTAGCATATACATTTGCCTTCAATTATTTAGGGTCTTTTCACTTTCCTTCTTCTCCAAGTGTGAGCTCTAGGTCTCCACCACCTTTGCTTGCTCCATCACTTGTCATCATCTTCAATGAGTATACTAAGCCTACTCAAATAGTTAGAGCTAGGTTAGTACTTTTAGGTTTCATCAATTATTCAAAACCTTAGAGATCTCTCAGAGGGGGAGGAAAACAGGAACAGGGGAGGAGCGCGAGGGGGAGGGATCCGGTAGATCCGGTGGATCCATGGCCGCTGCCACCGCCGCTGGATCCGGTGGATCCATGGCCGTCGTCGTCGGATCCAGCGGATCCACAACCGTCATCGTCGCTGGGCCATAGATCCGGCTGATCCACGGCCGTCGCCGTTGCTGCCGCCGATGCAGCAGCCGCCGCCGCATCCACCATGGAAGCGTCCCTGGGGGGCACCAGATCGGAGGAGGGTGTGGGTGCAGGAGGACGGAGTAGCGGACGCCGGTGTGGAGGAGCCTAGACGGTTGCTGGCCGGAGATGAGGGAGGCACGCAGCGGAGCGGTGTGGGAGAGGGAGGGAGGAGAAGAAGGAGGGGTGGCCGCATCCGTCTCTGAGGGTGAGTGGGACAGCCGCTGTTGCGGGGGAGACGAGTGGGTGGGCGAGTGGGTGGGCGGTAGGCGAGTGGGTGGGCGAGTAGCGGTGATGTGCCGAGCCGTGTGCGCTCCCGTTCGACGGGTCGAACGTCTCCTCTTTAGCATTACCATATTTTAATCCTATGGACTACTCTTATTGACACATTGTGGTTCCTCTAAACAAGGAACCGGAATGCTATTATTACATTCACAATGAGATCAAACGAAGCAATCAGTTATTCAAAGCGGTACTGAACTTCATATAAACTTTACGTGGACGTCACAGTCAGACCAGGCAAATCTTCTCCGATGTTCTTTTTATTTCTTATATATTCTGTTCGACGGCTGTATGAAAAAAGAATACAAATTAATTTGCAAGGATCATGCATATCTCGAGTCAAATGCCATGTAAATTCCCATTCTCGCAGGCTCTCAAAAAATGATCCCTTTCTGGCAGGCTTGTCATTGCAAACAGCTATCGTCATTCGCTGGTTCCGTCGCGACTCAAAACCGTGAGGAAAAAAGACAGCCAAATCAAGTTCATAATCAAAGTGACCAAGTTGATAAAAGAAGGTACGTGAATCCTACCATAAAAGGAACTATGCAGCTACTTCTTTCGTCCATAAAAATACAATTCTCTCTTTTTGAGCTAAATAATTTAAATTTTAATCAAAGTATGTAAAAATATACTGTATATACTAACATTTATGTGGACAATAATTTACTTTATATATTAGAGACATAAATGTTAATAATAATCATTACAAACTTGGTAAACTTAAACTTATTTGACTTGCATAAATCCTATATATAGTTGCATTAATTCTTTTATAAACAGAGAGTACAATTTATGTTCATATTTGAGAAAACCGAGAAATCTTCAAAAAGAAAACGTAGGTGTTAATTCAGGTCAGTGCAGGTTCTCTCTACTTGTCATGGGTGCCTCAGCAAACTGGAGGGGTGAATATCACAGCAAAACTTTTCATGCACAGGACCACGGCTTTCACCTTCTCACACATTGTAACTAATTAATCACAATTTTTAGAAGGAATTTTTATTCCGGTCTCTGCAACAGTTTTACACACAACCAATTTTTAATATAAATCAATCTCGCTGTTTTTTCTAAACTCTCAAAAAGCAAAATCCAATAAAGAGAAAATTGATTAAACGCTAAGCTCTAAGCCTTTTCACCGATAACTATACATGCTTAGTGAATACTTCCATAGCCACAGTCTCTATCATGCGATATGTCCACTTTAAAAAGGTTTGCCGCTCTTCTTCTGCTAAGCGTTCCAAAAACGGGTCCAATAAGTTGTCTGGAAACAACCTGCAATTCTGCAAACAAGAGTATAGTCGCTTTTTATAAAAAATCATGTCGCTTCTAAATAGCCAAATAGACCACAAGATTACATTTGCCCCATACAAATCAGAGAGGGTAAGTGTTGGTATGTTTGTATATCTCTTGCCTAAATAAGTCGGTTACATCTTTTAGTGGTTGGAAGTTAAACTTGGCAGACTCTCCAAATAAATGAAGCCACATGACAATCAAAGAGCAAATGTTGGATAGTTTCTTTATTGTCAAAAACAACATGTATCATCTCATTTCCATTTCCTTTTTTAAAATTGTCTTTGGTTAAAATTACCCCTTTAATCAAGAACCAAATGTAGGGTCGAGATTGCAGACTAGAGGGGGGTGAATAGTCTTTTCTAAAACTTAAATGTTCCGGCTAACCGAATCAAATGCAGAATTAAAACTATCGGTCTAGCCAAGACTACACCCCTCTAACTATAACTCTAGCACCTAGCAAAGTATGTCTATTATGCTAACTAAGGTGCCAAGCTAGGAAGCTCACCTAAACAAGCCTAGGTTGCAAGATCACACAAACCTAAGCAACTAGTACTCTAAGCAAATCGGGAGCTTCTACACATGCTAGTAAGCAAAGCACAAAGCACCTAAGCCCACTAGCAATGCTCTCTAGCAAGACTACACAAGTCAACTAGAGAGCTCAACTTACTTAGCTACACAAACTAAGCAATGTGACTAACAAGGCTACACAAGCCAATTAGCCACTTAAGAGCTACTTCTATGCTACACAAGCTAGAAGGTAACTAGGCAAACTACACAAGCTAAACTAGTTACAAGAGCAACAACTAATCACTAGCACAAGTATGAATAAGTAAATACAAGCTAGTGATTTAGAGAATGCAAACCACCGAGAAGATGTACGAGGTTGACACGGTGATTTTTCTTCCGAGGTTCACTTGGTCGCCACCAAGCTAGTCCCTGTTGTGTCGACCACTCATTTGGTGATTCAGCGGCTAATAGGCGTTCACAAGCCTAGCCCACTCACTCGGGCGCCGCAAGAATCTACCCACAAGTGAGGGTAGCTCAATGACACGCTCAACTAGAGTTGCTCTTCGCGATCTCCCGCGGGTCGAGCACAATACCCCTCACAAAGCACTTCTCCGGAGCGCCGCACAATGTTCTTGCGGGCTTCGACGGAGCCACAACCACCAAGTCGTCTAGAAGGTGGCAACCTCCAAGAGTAACAAGCACCACCGGCTTGCGACATGATCATCTAGTGCCACACGATGCAATCTCTCAAAGCAACGCACTAGAAATCGCTCTCTCACACAATCGGATGATCAATATCAAGTGTATGTGAGTTAGAGGGCTCCCAAACACACCAACACAAGCCACAAAGGCCCTAGGGTGCTCAGCAACAAGCCTTGACCGGCCACCACTCCTATTTATAGAGAGGGGAAACAACTAGCCGTTTTCCCACTCTCTGCGCATGTCCGGACGCTCCCAACACTAGGGTCCGGACCATTGCCCATGCGTCCGGACCACCTAGCCGTTTGAATCGAGCCGTTGGCGCGCTTTTCTCAGCAGAAAATAACCTCCGGACGCTTGGTACAGTAGAGATCCGGACCAATACACCGAGCGTCCAGACTCTACACAGAGAGCTTCCGAGAGCAGATTTTACTTTGGATGCTGTCCGGATCAACACTTCTGGACGCTAGTTAGTATCCGGACCTCACAGAACATCTGAAAGAGCATTTTAGGCCTCCGGACGCAGGTCCGGACGCTACAGTCCGGACTGTTATGGTGCGTCCGGACCAGCACAGACCGCACGGAAATGTCCGTATCTCTTAGCTCTGAACTCCGATTTTGATGATCTTGAACTTTTTGGAAAGCTAACTCAGAGGCCTACACATCCCTCATATCTATTTGATCCATATCACAATGAATCAAAGCAGTATTCCAATCCAAGAGATATCCTAGTGTTAGGAGCATACCGAAAAACATTTTTTTTCTCTTCTCCGAGTTGATTCAATTCAACTCCAACACCTCCTCCTTTGCAAATGTAGCAACACCACCAAGTGTACATCACCATGTGCATGTGTGTTAGCATTTTCACAATCATTTTCAAAGGAGTTTCACTTGCTCTCACCGTGCCACTCAATCCTAATGCATCGCAATGTTAGATCGCTCAAGTGGCACTAGATGACCGATATGCAAACAAGTTTGCCCCTCTTGATAGTACGACCATCTATCCTAAACTCGGTCATATACTTTTCTACACACCTATGACCGGTTAAATGAAATGCCCTATGGTGTAAGGACTTGATTAGCCTAGAGGGGATGAATAGGCCTGTTTAAAACAACTTAGCAGTTTTCTGTCAGTGAGGCCCGACACTGTCGGCCTTTAGCCCGGCACTGCCGCGGGTGCCCGGCACTGCTGCTCTCTGGGGCGGCAGTGCTGGTCACCTGGACAGAACTAAGCACAATTCAAAATATAGAACAAGAATGGAAATTGTGCTTGAATAGAAACCTTCCTATAGGTGTAGGGAACCTCTAACACCACTTGAAAGTGGTAGCAACACACCCACCGAGTAGATCGGGTCGAAACCCTAAAAATCACCTTGCAAACAATATATATCAAAGTAGAGAGACAATCACAAGAGGACACAAGATTTGACCCGTGGTTCAGCTCGCCACCAAGGCTTGCCTACGTCCACGTTGTTGTGGTGCGCCACACAAGGCTCAAGCTCACCACAAAGGCTAGCTCTTTCCTCGGTCTCAAGTCAAGAGAATGAACCCTTGAGATGAGAGGTTATGTATTAGCAATATGGGGTGATACAAACTTCCCTAGGCTGCCACACGAAGGAGGCAAGCTCAAGGGCAACCTCTAGCCGTCTAGGAGCAAAGCTCCAAGAGTAAAGAACTCAAACCGCCGGCCACCACGCAAACCAAATGCTTATAGGAGTTGAAGATCCGAGGGAGAAGCTTCTTCTCAAGCTTGGAGGCTCAATCTCTCAAAGGTTGATTGCAAATCAATGGAGGAGAGTGGATGAGCACCAAGGGAGAAGGGAGAGCAAGAAGAGAGCTTCTCTTTTCTATTTCACGAAGTAAGAATGAAGGAATGGCAGAACTAGCCATTAGGGAGAAGTGAGGGGGTAAGAAATACCCCTTCACTATCCAACGGGAAGAACAAGTCGCGGCAGTGCCGGCCAAAGGCGCGGCAGTGTCGGACTACCCGGCACTGTCGGCCTAAAGCTTGGCACTGCCGGCCTGGCAAAACAACAAAGGATTGGATCTTGAATAGCTGGCTGATTTGCCTTTTATGTATGTGGAGGTGTGATATGTTTGGATAGATATTGCATTTGGTTCACTTGTTGGCATGCGTGTTGAATCCCTCTTAATAGTACGATATACCTAACTCAATTTCGAAATATAGAATGAATAAAACACCATTGAGCTTGTTGCCATGCACTTTTGTAAATGGAGGGGTCCGCCAACCTATTCATCAACATCCTTATGTTTAACCTGCTTGTCATACTTGTAAAGTCTTATTAGTCTTCTAAATATGTTGTCATGTCACCAACCCACTTCAGGGCTTGATTTCACTTTCATATGGTTATACCTTTGCCTTGCGCATTCCATTCCATCTCCTTCTCCAATGTTGATGCAACACATGCACCAACCACTTGTCAAATGATATGATCCACTCCATATCATCACATGACTGTGTTGGTTCATCGACCTTGACCTCACTTGCTCTTCACTGTTGCATTGGTCCATCGGCACCAAGCATCACCTGCTTTCCCTTCACACTTGCAACCGGTCCATCAAGCCAAGCCTCATCTTGATCTTCTCCACCTTGATCACATGACTCTTGTCATGTCTCATGTGCAATAAGCTCCTTCATCACACAATCATATGTGAACTAATCTCCTATGTATATATCACTTGAACACATATTAGTTCACCTAAGTTGTCACTCAATTACCAAAATCACACAAGGACCTTTCACCAAATAAACATCTTGATTTTAAGTGGTAGTTTTGACTTCCATAACAACTTGTTTAAAGGCATAGAAATTTGATTAATTAAGTGTTTATAATTATACATTGATTGCACCATGAAAGGTCCTTGTCTTGTAAGGATCCACTTAATAGAATCTTGTTGATCATCCAACTGTACAAATGCAATTTTAGCCACTAATTCATTCCATTCAAGTAGCTTTTCCCCCCAATAGAGCTCTTCTGAAGGAAATATTAATGGGTGTGGAAACAAAAGCATTGGCTACTGATATATGTTTTTTCCTTGTAATATTGTATAAATACGGGTATTGCTTTTTGAGAGTGAAGTTTCCAAGCCACGTGTCCTCCCAAAACCTAGTTTGACTACCATTGTGAATGTTAAAAATCGAGAAATCAAGGAAGCAGTCTTTTTCCTTCATAAGGCCTAACCAGAAGTGTGAATCTCCTGATTTCCATTGAACTTCACCAATGGTTTTAGTTTTCAAATATTTCTTCCTAAGAAGATCCTTCCAGACGCCATTTTCATTAACTAGTTTGCACAACCATTTGCTAAGTAAGAAAACATTCTGAATTTCAAGATTCATAATACCAAGACCTCCTTAATCCTTTGGAAAAAAAGATTTTCCCATTTCAATAATCTATACTTTTTCTTATGGTTGTCAGCTTGTAAGAAAAAAGTTAACATATAGAAATCTAATTTCCTAAGAATGCCTTTGGGTACTTCAAAAAACAATACATCATAAACATGGCCAGGGTACTTAGCACTGAGTTTATCAAAACTAACCGACCACCATAAGATAAAAGTTTACCCTTCTAACTACTCAACTTCTTTTGAAAGTGGTCTTCAACCATTTTCCAGTCTTTATTAGTGAGCCTTTTGTGATTCATTGGTATAACCAAGTATGTGAAAGGAAGATTACCCATTCCACATCCAAAGATTTATGAATATTGTTCCCTGTGCTCCTTTGCCTCCCCATAGCAAAAACGTTCACTCTTATGGAAGTTAATTTTCAAACCAAATAGTTTCTCAAAGGCACATAGAATAATTTCATGTTCTTTACTTGTTCTAAACCATGCTCCATGAAAAGTACAGTGTCATCGGCATATTGCTAAATCGAGAGGCCACCATCCACCAAATAGGGCATGAGGCCTTGAATTTGACCACCCTCTTTGGCCCTAGTGATGAATATGAATTAGATTAAGAGAATAGGTGAAAGTGGATCCCCTTGCCGTAAGCCTTTTTTTGGTTTGAAATAACATCTGACATTATTGTTTACTTTCACAGCAACACAACCACCTGATAAAAATTGTTGGACTCATTGGCACCACAAAGGAACGAATCCTTTCACCCTTATTGTTTGTTGCAGGAAAGTCCATTTCACTTTGTCATATGTTTTCTCAAATTCAACTTTAAAATTACCCCCATTTAGTTTATTTAGTTTTTTTCTATACAATTCATGGATTGTTTCAAGTAAAATCTTCACTCCCTCTAAGATATATCAACCCAGAAGAAAAGTTGTTTGTGAGGGTTGTATTACCTTCTTAGCCACAAAATTTATTCTATTTGTTGCTACCTTTGTGAAATCTTGAAGCTCACATTTAAAAGGCAAATAGGTCTATACTGTTGAATCCTAATTGCCTCTTGGCATTTTGGTAGTAGTGTTATGATTCTAAAGTTAAGAGAAACAAGTGATAGATCTTCTTTATGAAAGTCATGGAACATAACCATCAAATCAACCTTTATGGTGAGGGTGTTAACAAGGAGGGGTGCCTCATAGTTGAACGGTAGCATACCGGTAGGGACACCCAAGGCAGTGGAGATGATCAAGAAAGAGGTGGTAAACTTGTGCCTCACATCGGGAGGCGCCGGTTCCTGTGCATGAGGCATGATTAGGTGGCAGAGATGGTGATCATAAAAGGCAATCGGGTAACTCATGATTGTAAAGATTCAATAAAGACACTAAAAATCTTGAAAAAATCACAGAATATGTAAATCACCAAATCTTGACTATGATAAAAATATCATATAAAATAAATAAAGTTTAATATATCAATTAAACTTGACATGACATAAATCTATAACTCAGTCATACTAATTATACCATTATAAACTTTATTATTTTGAGCTAATATTTTTAGCATATTTAAAAATTGGTGATATACACATTCTATGATTTTTACTTGATTTTTAGTATTATATAAACAAATTAAGAAATTAATCATGGTTAAATTTATCTATTTTTGAAGATGGGCAAAATGATCATTTTAGTAAAAAAACAATGTTTTTAGTGTATAGTTCCCATCATGTAGAACATAGAAGATTTTATAGTATAATTTTTGGATACTTATATGATTTTATAACAATTTTTTTAAAATGGTTTATTGGACACGGTGTTCACCAACAAATTTAATAAAAAACAAAGTGCCTTCAACAAATCTCACTATTTTATTTTCAGTCTCCAGCAGCAAAGAGAGTTCATTGTGAGTGTCCAATAGCAAAATTTCTCATATTTAAAAGATCCATTTGTTGCAGCAAGCTTGTCATTGCAACAGCAGAACTGGTTCCTTGACTGGAGACCTAGAGCGTAAAAGACAGACAGATCAGGTTCAGAATCCAAATTGATAAAAGAAGGTACGTTAATCCTACAATAAAAAGGACTATGCATAGTTTCTGTTCATATCTGAGAAAACGGAGATTTGATTCAGGTGAGTGCAGGTTCTCTGTACTTCTCACTGGTGCCTCACAAAACTTGAGGGGCGAATGTCACAACAAAATTTGTCATATACATAGACCACGGCTTTCACCCTCAGATTGTAACCAGATCATCACAAGCTAACTATCCAGCATGTCCACGCTAAAGTACCCGATGAATTCATCAATTCAATAAATTAAACAAGAATAGGTACCATCCCCAACTATCCTCATCCAAAGAGCTACTAGCCTATTACACATACTCAAAAAGGGTAGGAGAGCACATGCATTACAACACTTAAAGATTTGGGATATTACTGATCCTAGCTCCTGTACATATTACCCATCTAGTTGTTTCCCTGATCCTGCATCAACGACATCAGCCTCAGACTCGAGTACATATCGAAGGAGGCGCTGGAGAAGTCAGTCAGAGCACGGAACAGCTCTGGCAGATGTGCCTTCAGGATTGAGAGGGACTTCTCCCTGACCTGCTTTGATAGCTTATTATGGGATTCAATCTCATCATCAAGCTTGCTCTTCAAGCTCTCCACCACGAATTTCTTCTCAGTGACTGCATCATTATGTCCTGTCCCCTCACCGCTCTCTGGATCGACGTCGGACGCTTTGCGCTGTGAATGCTTGTGGTACCAGTCCTCAAAAGCCCGGGCCTTACGCATGTATTCCCTACGAGTCTGCTCACAGGTGTCCTTCTGTTTCAACTCCTCATCTTGAACACCTAATATGGTATCCAAGACTGCTCGAAAAGTGACAATGGCTGTCTTGGCAAGATCATCAGGCAGCTTGGTTAGGTGCTCATTCCAGGCTTGAAGAAAGCCTTTGATAGGAGGTTGTTGCATCCTGGGTGGCGATGTTACTTTCTCCTTCAAGCTGCTCTCTATGGGTATAAGGTTCAACTTCAACCAGCTATAGAGAGCATTTATGTATTCCTTTTGATAGTTCATGAGGTCAGTAAAATTTGTGATCCACTTATCTACAATATCTCGCAGCTGCCGTGTGTGGCTGTGGTGATAATCACTTGTTTCAATATGGGTATCAGAAATATCAACTGACTTCAGATTTAGGACAGTTTCCAGCTGCTTTGCGTGATGCTTGTGCATGTCCTCCCACATTTTTGCCATCCTAAAATGATAGCAGAAAACACAGATTATAAAAACTGCTGGGCTACTAGACCATTCATTTAACAGAAACTAATAAACCAAACAAAGCAAGTAACAATATGTGATGCCACTTAGAAAACATAATACATGTCCATCCACAGCAAGTCAGGTTTCACAATAAACTGTTGATGCTTTGAGTATGCTCAAAATTGATTGTTACTGAATCAGAAGAAAAGTGCTGCAAACAGGGGTGCCATAAAAATTGCATGCAGCTATACCAAACACAAACAAAATGATGTATTGTGTGGTAAAAAGTACAAATACATCTCAAAAGTTTAGTATTTGTCATCATGCATGATAGGAAAAAAAAAAGATACAGATAAGGTACCGGTCAGCAAGATCCAATAGTCTTGGATAAAGTTGATTATCACGGAGATGCTGAATTTCTGACACAGTTGAATCCAATGATTGCATATCAACTATATATCTAGTATGCAAGTGCGTTACCGCAGCTTTCGTTTTCTCAAGAACTTCAATGGCAGCATTCTGTTTCTTTTGTCTATTTAACAAAGCAACCTTCCTCTGATACTCAAGCTTCATAATCTCACCAGCCTGTACAGATGAGGAGGGCAAATTTTAGCAACAGACATGGGGAAAACATACAGTCCAAATGCTTCAAATGAAACAAGCAGCGATGTCAAATTTATAACTATAACAGAGTTGCCTAATCCTTCTCTAATCAAGCAAAAATGTTACAGAAAACTTATGCGATTGAATGTTTGTCTTCGTGGCTTTGGTCTCTTTTTGGTCAAATTCGTGGTTGTAATAATGGACAGCTATATGCATTGATTGATACAGAGGCTGGAATATTAATACATATTCCCTTTTCTAAAAAAAAGTAAAAAACTATATTTTCTTTCAGATATTCATGTAAAAAACATATTAATACAGCCATGTTGAAAAATCGTGTAGTGAATGCAAACTTTAAATTTTAAGACTACACTAAACAGAAAGAAAATTCAATACCAAACCTCCACTTCAAACTTTAAGATTACAATAGCCATATAGAAATTTAGATTTCAAACCTCCATTCACATAATTGGCCATATGTTCCATTCATATCTTGAGACAAGTTATATTACTTTGTTTCTCGGCCATAATATAAGTGTTATGATTAAGTGCACTATTAAAAATTCCTTAGTCCCATGCAGCATAATTGCATAAAAGTTTAAACTCCATAATTTGACATGAAATATTTTTCAGTGGGTCTTCCACAGTACATTCAAAAGTGCCACACTTAGGCCCACATTTTTTAAATCATCTTAGGCACACAGCAAATGTATGCCTGATAAAAGGCAGCAGCCGCAGATGAGGTTGAACTGTGACCTTGGCCACAGCATGCCTCATTCGAAACCATGTTGTTGGGCGCTACTGAGGTCCAGGACTCTTCCCATCTGATCTACAAAAGCCACCTAAACGAATAATGATTAAGGATGGCAACGGGGCAGGTTCGGATCGGGTGGAGGCTTCGCGGACCCGAACCCGAAACCCGAACTCAAAACCCGAAACCACACCGAAAACCAGTTCGGGTGATAATCCAAACCCGAAACCAAACCCGGTGGATACACGAAACCCAAATGGTTAACCGAAACCCGAAACTCACCTATATATAGCAATAAGAAAAATAATAAGGAATTTTTAGCAACATATGTATGATATATATTACATATTCAAATGTATAAATAAGGTATAGAAAAACTAAGTAATGAGATGTACCTTCACTTCATCATAGAGCTTTTTCTCCCATGCTAAGATTTTATCTACTACAGTTGCCAAGGTCTCCAATTCATCATTTTCGAATTCATCCTTCCCATCATCACCATTTTGCATTCCTTTGAAGGATCTATTCCATGTAATTATTTTCATGACTCTTGCAGAATGATCAATATGCCCTGTAAAAGTTATTGTGAACATGATCAAATGAGGGAGTGTAAGCAGATAACTATATTACATTATTATTGCAAGCAAAGCATGGCAGAATGTATTTTGCATTATCTGAATAATGCTTAAGTAACTTAAAAGGATACAGCATGACTATTGATCAGCTGGTACAATCTTTTTATAGAAAAAAATAGCAGAAGAGATTAAGGACTCTTATGCATTTGGCTACAAAATAATCAAAATAGCCATCTTTACTGGCACGGCAGTGGTGACACATTTTAGTTCATTGGATCACATAGGAGAATGCATAAACATAATAGAAAAAGCCTTCCTTAACTACGTCACTAGAGTTTTGTTACTATGAAAAAATAAGCCAAACTTGTCTCTTTTTATTTCTGTATAATAACAGATTAATTTGTATTATGCTAGGCAGCCAGGGATGGCGCCTAGTGCCTAATCCCCAACCAGGAAAGCTAAGGAGAAATCAGTTGCTGTGCACCAAAGTGGCACCTGGTGGCTGGTGCCTAGGCAGGTAAAGGCTAGGCAGCTGATTTTTTTTTTAAACAGTTCAACAAAAGAAAGCACACACAGGTGACTGTTATGGCATCCACACACAACTGGAGACAAAAATTGTGACATCGATGGAAGACTAGAATGCAATGGAAGTAAAAAATAGTTACAATGATGACGAAGAATTTCCAGCTGCCCAGCATATGTGACCAGATGGAAGAAAAAAAAACAAGGTGCATTTTGCACATGGGAACCTCATAATGACAAGGTGTCACACTATGCAGATAGTTAATGAAAAACGACATAGTTACATACTATTAACATACATATTCTGAATGACATGTATAGACAGATAGTAATTAAATCTTCCCTGCTTGTATGCTAAAAGGAATGCATACTGGTTATCCATCCTTAGTCACAATTAATATTTCATATTTAATGTAGGAGTATATACAAATGAAACATGTAACACAATTACTACCCACCACTATGATTCCTGTCGATGATTCTATAAATTTTAAAGCACTGGCAGTTTTCATCAGCTATTAAAATCAAAAACATATATTTCATTGTCAACACAATACTATCAGTGATAAATTATTGTTTGTCTAAGAGTTTGGTTTCTTCATAAGAAGATATCATATGCTTTATTCTCTTCATTCTTGTCAATTTTGGTGAGCCCTTACTTCACAATTGATCTAATCTGGTTTTGTCACTTCGCCATATCATAAAAGAGCAAACAAAGTCAAGATTGTGAAGCCTACACACAGGACAAACTGTATAGAAAAATTACATTATAGATTGAAACATCACTATGGAACTTGCATTCTACTTACAAAACAGCTGCCTAGTAGTAGTTACAAGACGTCTTGTGCGGCCCCATGTTACCTGTTGGGGAAAATGGGATAGTGGAGTGTGGGAGCTTACTTGACTTTGTAACAGACAGCCCCCACCACCACCACCAACCTCTGAGACACTAGTTCTTGACCTCTATCTAGAGGAGAATCCATCACATCACTATCACTATCACCATCAGCAAAAAATGATTTTTTTTGGCAAATTCACAACATTAGACACGAAAGGCCACCACCACCAGGGAGCCTGAAACATCCAAAATTGGCACGTATGAGGGCACAATCAAGTCACTGACCTCGGTTGTCGGCGAAATTGGAGTGGTAATGCATCCTGTTGGCCTCCAGCGCTTTGGATACCTCACCAGCGCTCTCTGACGCCTTCAAGAACCTCTCGTCAATTTCTGCAAGCACGCGGAGGAGATCCACACGCGGCATCTCGGCACGGACTACCTTCCCCGCCTTACCACGGGTGAGCAGCGTGACCGGTGGCGCCGACTCTGTGTGTTGATGGTGCGCCGCCTTAAGCTTCCCCTTCCCCTTTTTTTTGGACGAGTGCTTCGGCGGCATCGGGGCCAGAGACGCAGGTGGAGTGGCCATCTCCGGCGTCCGCGGCTCCTCCTCAAACTCCTCAGATAGCGGCACGGCCGCCAGCGGAGGGGAATGAGGCGGGCGCGGTGGCGATGGCGGGACGTACTTCTCTTCCTGCTCCGGCATGCTCTCCTCATCATCAGGGGCCATGGAGGTCATCCCCTCGTCCATGGAGAAGAAATAGTCCCACGTGTCAACTCCGGTCTTCACCTCCGACGAGGGCGGGGGAGGAGGCGGCGGAGGCTGAGGAGTAACCGGCGTCTCCGGCGGCGGCGGCGACAGAGGCGGGGGTACCGGCGGGCGGTGGCGCAACCGCTGCCGAAGGTCGTCGAGACGGGCGTCGTCCTCCTCCTCCTCCTCCCTCTCTGCCTCGTCCTCATCCTCGTCCTCCTCCCTAATGGAGTCGCTGTGGAGCATGGCCGGAATCTTGTTGCCGGAAGACGGCGGCACTGGCATGCTGATGGAGCGGTGGATCTTCGCCGGCGACGGCGAGAAATCCGGCAGAGGCGGCGGCGGCGGTGGCAGCGAGTCGAGCGGCGGCGGCGGCATTATCGCGTCGGCGCCAGACGCCGAGGCAGCCGCCGCTGCCGCGCCGATCCCGCCCTGCGCGGCAACGGGCGCCACCGTCTCGGCCGACGCCCCCGGCGGCGGCTGCGGGGGCAAACCCTCCCCGTGCGCGAACTCCGAGAGCGCGGAACCGGTGTCCTTGAGCGAGGAGGCGTAGGCAGAGTGCGCGGCGGCGAAGGCATTCCGCGCCGCGACGGCCGCCTTCATCAGCTGGCGCCGCTCCTTGCAGCGCGCCACCGCCTCCTCGTTCTCGATCCGCGACTGCGCGCACCCCATCTCGTCTCCTCTCCTCTCCTCTCCTCACCTCCGCTTCCCTTCCCCCCCCCCCCCCCCCCCACCTCACCGCATTGCGCCCCCAAAGCCCCGCAAGCCGAGCAGAGCAGAAGCGAAGCGGAGCAAGGCAGGCGGAGTGGGCGAGCAAGCGGGCGGGTGGTGGATCTACCAAGAGTTGTTGCCCTGCCCCTCCCTGCTGGTGCTCGCCCCGAGACTTGGTGGCAGCCAGCGCTCGGTCGGCGTGACGACTGACGAGGGGCTCGGTGGACGGGTGAGTGGAGTCTCACCCCTCACTGCCCTTTCTGCCGTCGTACCCTCTCACTGACACTTGAACCCCACCAGCAGAGGGTCCCAAGCGTCAGGTACCGCGTGGGTCGGGTCACGCGGCGCGGATGGGCCTGGTGGACCTCGGTCAGTGGTGGCAGTGCACCCGCGCGTGCCGCGCCTGTGCTGTGTTTGTCCCCGTCCTCTCGGCCTTTGGGAGCATGGTGCTGCTCGTGCTCACAACCTGCCGCTGGCGCTCGCGCGGCTGCTGCCTGCTGCCAAGCCTAGGCATAGGCGGTAAATACCGGGAATTTCCAGGGGGTTTTCCACGGTTTCACGCCGCAACTTTTTTTGTCTGCTTTTCCCTTGATTGATTGAAGCCCCGGACCACGCCAGCCTCTTGGGGTCCGCTTGTCAGTGGTAGCGGTGCAGATCTGGGGGGCGGATCGCTCGGTCGCTCTGTTCTGTTGCGGGACAGCTCTGCTCGTGTGCTCACGGGGCTGAGTGGCCCCAACTTACAGCCACAGTGCGTGTTTCCTTGACCCCACACGTCGGCCTCTGCGGGTGTATCGAGGACACGTGCATCGTTCCCTCCGCGATTCGTTGTGTGCCTTGACCCCACAGAACGCAGAGTCCGTGCAACAACCCAAGTACCCAACGGCTCCATGGAGCAGATGGCGCGCCGCGACCGCAGGCCTCGACTGGCGGAGGCAGGCCGAGCAATCGTATCCGAAGGCAACTTCGGCACGAGTCAAATCTGCTACCGTAAGATTAAGGAGCTGTTTGGTCGAGGCTTGTCTCAACTCTCACCTACTTGGGGTAATTCTTATTTTTCTAGAGTCAATGAAGTTTGAATAAATTATATAAAATGATATGGAATAAGTATTATTAAATTAGTTATAGAATATATATATATATATATATATATATATATATATATATATTAAATCTAGTTGAAGATATAGATGTTATAAATTTGAACAAACTTAAACTGTTTTTTTAAGAAAGAGATAATCCTCACCGAATAGTATTATATATAATATAATCAAAACCTTGTTTAAGAAAAATGAGACAAAACCTTTAACTCCGGTTAATTTTGTAAAACCCAACCAACAACCTTAGTAAAGGGCGAGTTTGTGGTGTATGGACGAATAAAAGAAAATAACTGTTGATACAAAAAGCGTCAGGATCTGCGAACACCTCGGGCTATTACCCGAATTCGATTTCTGAGGGTGTGCCAGTCGATTTGACCAGTTAATCGACAAGGACGATAACTAGAACAAAATCTGAACAAGACAACGGCGATACGCCCAGATGTCAGGACTCAGACTTGATCAAGATAACTAGAGCAGAGCTGAACGAGACAACAGCGATGCGCCCGGATGTCAAAGTTCAGATTACTCCCACGCGGAACTTGCAAGGGTTTGACGGAGATCAAGATGATGCAGCCCGTCGAAACTTGAAGAACTCGTAGATAAATTAAGACTAATGCGATAAAAGGGTAAATTACATTGAAAGTAAATAAGAGTAATTGATTTGTTTTTGATAGATTGATATTATTTTCACACGACCTCTAGGTACATATTTATACTCCAGCAATAGGAGTTACAGATAGACACGACTCGTACCTTTCCTAAACAAAACTCTATTTTTAAGGAAATAACTGACCCACGCAGGAGTCGGACTCAAATAATAATATTATCTTTCTAAATAGACACTTCTATTTTTAAGGAAAATAAACGACTCGTGCAAGAGTCGGACTCAAACTTCTATAACAATACTGGTATGAGATCACCAGTTTCCTTATGTCTTCTCTTCGATGAAACTTTCCATCGGCAGACTCTTCAATCCGCAACTTCCTTCTATTGCCATCGGCAACCCCTTGCTGACATCAACCGCCACGTCACCCTGTGCCCATCGGCACTCCATACCCATCGACATCGACAATATTTTCCAATCAGCAACTTTGCACTTCTGGTAATTTGTCTTCACCAACTAATTCTTATCGGCAAGAGTCATCCAACTCCCATCGGCAACATCCTTATCGGCAATACCCTTATCAGTAAGAAACGTCCAGCTTTCATCGGCAACAAACTTAACCTCTTCGCAGCATCTATCCTCATTGGTAACATTGGCTGACGATCTCCCGATGCCGATGGAAAACAGCTACTAAACAATGCAAGTCTTAGCTCATTTGACACATGCCAAAAAACGGTGTCAACACATGCCCCCAATTTTGGAGTGTAGAATATTTTACGCGCCGAAATTTTCTCTACTATAACCGTTCCCTCCAAGATAACTGTACGACTTCCTCGATTACCGTGCATAAAAATCGCAATTTATTAACAAAATTCCACGACTGCAGTACGAACAGTTGTAAGTCCAGTCATATCTCCTCGATTGTCGCGCATACCTCTCTACTTTCCTGCTCAGTGCGAAATAAAATTCCAAAATACCCCTGACCAGGCTTATAAGAGTTACCACCATCCAATCTATTTTACCCTGAGCCCACTTTTACCTTCATCTGTCCTCGTCTTCAACCTCGACGGCGACTCCGAAGAACAATCCTACGAACTCAAGCGGCGGCGTCTTCTTCCAGCAGAATACGAATCGCAAGGACTTCCTCAACTCCAATGGCGATCCAGTTCGATGTCCCCAGAGTAAATCTGCTTCTTTCTCGCTCCATCTTATGTAAATTTCTTTCCCGCATCAATCTCGTAATTCTTTTCCCCTTTCTTTCTTTAATTTTTTCTGAAACCTAGGAACTGTACAACAAGGTAGTAATCTCAATTGAGCAATTCAATTTCAACTGCCTAGGTCCAATGGGCAATCCTGACCCCACCAATCTGATCAACGCGGAAACCAACTGTATCCCCTTTAAATCTGAGTGCTTCAACTTAGGGTTATGGAAAGATGCCTTCTGTTCATGGCCTAGACCCATCAAGGGATGGAAGAACTGGTACCTCAGAGTAATTAGAACACAACAAGTTTACTGGTCAGAGCGTAACCTAGATCAGTGCATCAGGCTCTCCATTGCCGATATGGAGAAGAATGAGAATATGATGATGGCGGCTTCTTATTTCTGGTCTGATACAATGAATGCCTTTTTGTTCAGACACGGACCGACCACTCCCACTCTTGCCGATGTGCATATGCTTACCGGCCTCGATGTCTCCTCTGTCGATACCCCCGCTTTATTCAATAGGAAGGCTGAGTATAAAGTGAACACGCGCAATATCGGCGGCTGGACCGGCTACATCCAGGAATATCAAAAAACTGGATCGGTAGGTCAGAGGGAGCACACCATCTTTTTGAATATGTGGCTAGAAAAATTTATCTTCTGTGGCAGAGCAGTTAGACCTACCACCATGCATCTCCCCGCAGCAGAACTTCTTGCCGATGGAACAAGACTCCCTCTCGGCCGATACCTTCTTGGATTGGTATACCATCTCCTGCACCAAGTGTCCAAGAAGCTATTGCTAGGTGAGTCCATCGACAATCTTGGGGGTCCCTGGTGGTTCATAAACATGTGGCTAAACGCACACATGTACAAAGTCCTCCAATTTGACTTGTTCACTCAGCAATTTCCAAGGGATATATCGGAAGATTATGTATTTGAGGAAGATGAATCGGCAACTCGTCCCCCACTCAATTTCGGGGAGGCCATCATAGTACTGCCAGGAACCGATGTCAATGCAGACCAGTTCGGCAGATTCTTTCAAAAGTTCTACAACGAAATCCCTGCTGCAGAACGGTTCTGGTGGCCTTACATCGATGAAGATAACCGATTCCCTTTGCTGTTCAACCTTACATCGATGAAGATAACCGATTCCCTTTGCTGTTCAACCTTATCGATGGGAACACGCCTCAGAATGAAGTAATCATGAAGGCCAGCATTGTTCCCCGAGCTATTCCAGTTAACATTTTCGGAACTGGGAAGAATGTTCCTCCATCCTTTGAGTTTTATTACCCATCGGCAGCAGCAAGACAACTGACATTCGGCCAATTACCGATTAAGCTCTGCTACGTCAAGGTGATAAAACTAGACAAATCATCTCCAGTGCCATGGACTGGAACAAGGTTGTCAATCTCCCTCCCGATGTCGATGCATCAAAACATTGACCTATCCTCCTGGGCACCAACATCTTTTATCATGGAGGAATACAAATTTTGGTGGCAAGAATGGAGAAGCCAACTGTTCGCTAAGTCATCACACTACTATCGGCATTTGATTGACGCCGATTATGTCATTCCCGATGATGCAGTAAGTTTTTATTCCAATGCATTTCTTATTTACTTATCCCTATCATCGGTATCGGCATCTGATCTTCTTTTATTTAGCAGGCTGATGACCTAATCCCCAAGATGAACAAGAGTGGCAAGCCCTTCCGCCTTCGAGTGATGAGCCCTGTGTCGATTATCGGCAACAATGCTCCCACATTGGCTGCCTTCACTCCTCAGAAGATACCTAAGGTCACTCTGAAGCCAAGGTCGACGCCTGCAACGACCATAGCTACTCCATCGGGTACTACTGCCATCTTGGCGCAAGCTTTTGCAGTAAGTTTTACTTTTACTTATACCGATCACAAATTGCTCATCGACAATATTTTCCTAATGTGACTTGCACCAAATATTTTTCAGGCAGCGAGGTCATCGGTAGCTGCTCCAGACGTACAAGCTTCTCCAACTTCTGCTGCCGATGCCCCCAGGCTTCTCAACCAAAACGGGCCGGTTCACCAACCGCTGCTCCGAGGAAGAAGAGACGCCTGAGGCTAGCTACTCCATCTACGCCACCAACTCCAGTCGCATCACGAACCACTGACGCACCAACGACAGAACCACTGTCGGCGCCCATTCCCGAGCAGCCATCGAACGACATCTCCGACCAGGAGACAACACCACCGCCCACTGCGACAGCGGAGGCGACATCGGCATCGGCACCTTCACTAGCCGAAATTCCTGATCAAAGGACGGCATCACCGCCACAGGAGCCAGCCACCACAGCAGAAGCAGCATCAACAACAGCACCACCAACACCAACTGCTCCCCTTATGGAAGCAAATTCATCGACAACCGCTGCCGATCTCCAAGAGGATGCTGCCTTCTCAAGTCCCAGGCAAGAGATCCGCTTCAAGATGGTAAGCCGATTATCTAAAAATTTGCAGTATAAACTTATGATCAGCAAATTTTAACTTTCTCCTTGTTAGGCCCAAGACTCTCCCGATAGCCTGTTCTCCTTTGGCGTCAACCTTCCTAATGAAGACGAAGACCAAGAAGGCTCTGCTCCAGCAAACAGCTTGTTCTCCTTCGCCGTCAACCTTCTCGATGAAGACGAAGATGAAGAAAGCTCCGCTCCAGCCTTATCGGTAGAGGTCAAGCTCAAGCTCGAAACACTGCTATTTTTACTGCAACAAGACATATCCCATCTCGTCCAAGACTCCATTGCAGTAAAAATAGCTTTTAAAGACATCCAAGGTCACATGTCTGTCGATACAGAAGAAACACTCTTCCAGGCAGTGTTTCTTGAGAGCAAACAACTTCAGTATCAAAGACTGTCTCGTCGTATAGCTGATAGGACTGCTCAATCACAGCTTGAAGAGGAAATGCTCAAGTTCAAGCAAGTTGCCGATGAGAAGCACAAAGGCATCGGCCATCTAGAAGCTTCTGGCATCACTCTTGAGCAAGAAATCGTCCATTTATCGGCAAGAAAGGAAGAGTTACTGGCTGAACTGCAAAAAGTCGATGAAGCCCTGAATGTGGCTAGCCAAAAGAAAGTCCAACTGCCCAATGTCGTTAAAGCCCTGCAACAAGAAAGGGACATAAACGCCCGACAAGCTATTCTTCTGAAGAAGAAAATCAAGCCAGTTGGAGGGTCTGCCGATGACGATGCTAGGGAAATGGAAGAAATAGAACAAATTCGCCTGCGTGCGATATCAACCATTCAATCTTTGTTGTAATTCATCATATCGGCAAGCGCAACATTGATACTTGATTTTGCTTTGTAATATACCGCCAGTACGTTTTTACCGATGTCTCATAACTTTTCCCTTCATCGGCATTCAAACGGGTACTTTATGCGTCTACCCAAATACTAGGGTAATATTTCTTCAAGTATTTACCGTTAATTGCTCTGGAAAATGCAACTCCTTCGAGAGTTTCCAAAATATAGGCATTACTAGGAGCAAACTGTTTTATCCGATAAGGACCTTCCCAATTAGGGGACCATTTTCTAAACTTAGAACTCTTAGTCCCAATCGGTAAAATCAATTTCCATACCAGATCACCATCGGTAAATTCCTTCAACTTTACTTTCTTATCATACCATCTGGCAATCCTTCCCTTATTTTCTTCAATGCTAATCAGAGTCCTCAACCGATGACCTGCTAAATCTTCTAACTCATCTTTCATAAGAGTATCATATTCATCGGTTGTCAATTGATCTTGAGAAGAAACTCGCCTAGAACCAGTTTTAATTTCCCAAGGCAGGACAACATCGTGTCCATAGACCAACTGATACGGCGAAACCTTGGTTGCACCATGACAAGCCATCTGATACGACCATAGGGCTTCATTTAACACTATATGCCATCTTCTAGGGGTTTTCTCAATTTTGCGTTTGATAAGCTTAATAACTCCCTTATTAGTCGTTTCAGCCTGACCGTTAGCTTGAGCATAATAAGGAGAAGAATTTAATACCTTGAACCCATACTAGCAGCAAATTCATCAAACTCTCCCGATGTGAACATAGTTCCTTGATCGGTAGTAATAGTCTGAGGGATACCAAATCGGTAAACAATATGTTCTTTTACAAAATCTACCATGTTTGCCGATGTCACTTTCTTCAAAGGAATCGCCTCAACCCATTTTGTAAAGTAATTGGTGGCAACCAGTATAAACTTGTGCCCCTTGATTGATGGCGGATAAATCTGGCCGATGAGATCAATAGCCCATCCTCTAAACGGCCAAGGCTTGATTATAGGATTCATTGCCGATGCAGGTGCCCTCTGTACATTACCAAACTTTTGACAATCCTGGCACCCTTTAAAATAGTTGAAGAAGTCTTCAAGAATTAGCGGCCAATAATTTCCATTCCGCCTAATCATCCATTTTATCTTGAATGTCGATTGATGCGCTCCGCACACACCTTCATGGATCTCACCCATCAACTCTTTTGACTTTTCTGTACTAAGGCATCTAAGTAAAACTCCATCAATTGTTCGATAATACAATTCATCGTCAAGGAGCACATACTTGGTAGCTTGAAACCTTAGACGCCTTTCAACCTTCTTAGATGGATCTTTTAAGTAATCGGCAATTTCTTTTCTCCAGTCATCGGCAACCATTACCGATGTCATGACTTCCTGAATCGGTTGATACCCTGAAGCATTCTGTGCTAACCGATTGGCCTCTTCATTATGCAACCTAGGAATATGTTTGAGGCGATATTCTTTGAATTCTTTTAATAACTGTAAACACCTTTCATGGTGTGCAATCAAGACTTCACTTCGGCTTTCATATACTCTAGTCAACTGATTGATCACCAACATAGAGTCGCCAAAGATTTCAACGACATCGGCACACACTTCTCTGAGTAATTTCAACCCTTTTATTAAAGCCTGATACTCAGCCTGATTGTTTGTCGATGTAGCAACAATCGGCAACGAGATTTCATACTTCCGTCCTCGGGGTGAAATTAAGAGAACACCAATGCCTGCCCCTTCTTTGCATGTAGACCCATCAAAGAACAAAGTCCAAGGAGCAATCTCTACAGAGTTTACCATATTGCAATGCTGAGTAAAAAAATCGGCCATCACCTGACCCTTAACTGCCTTAGCCGATTCATACTTCAGATCAAACTCCGAAAGTGCCAGAATCCATTTGCCGATTCTCCCACTTAATATCGGCATTGACAGCATATACTTAACCACATCATCTTTGCAGATAACAGTGCATTCAGCCAACAATAAATAATTCCTCAATTTTATGCAAGAGAAATATAAACATAAACATAATCTCTCTATGGCCGAATACCTTGTTTCAGCACCTACCAGCCTTCTGCTCAGATAATAAATCACACGTTCTTTCCCCTCAAATTCTTGAATTAAGGCTGATCCGATAACACCGTCATCGACAGACAAATACAACTTGAAAGGCTTTCCGTGTCGAGGTAGAACCAAGACTGGAGGGTTTACCAAATATTTCTTGATCTCCTCCAAGGCTAACTGTTGTTCCTCTTTCCATGTAAACTCTTGATCGGCTTTCAGCTTTAATAATTGACTAAAAGATTTAATCTTACCAGATAAGTTAGATATAAACCTTCTAATGAAATTAATTTTGCCGATCAAAGATTGCAGCTCAGCCTTGTTTGTGGGAGCAACCACCTTATTAATTGCATCAATAGATTTTCTGCCGATCTCGATGCCTCTCTGATGTACCATAAAACCCAGAAACTGACCTGCCGATACACCAAATGCACACTTGTTAGGATTTATCTTCAACCCATGCTCCCTTGTGCATTCCAGGATTTTTCGCAAATCGGCAAGATGTTTTTCAAAATCTCCGGATTTAACCACCACATCATCAATATAGATTTCGACTATCGTGCTGATGTACTTATGAAAGATGAAATTCATTGCTCTCTGATAAGTAGCACCGGCATTCTTCAAGCCAAAAGTCATGAACACTCAAATAAACCGACATGACCTGGACATCTGAATGCAGTCTTGGATATGTCTTCTTCAGCCATGAATATCTGATTATATCCAGCATTACCATCCATGAAGCTAATAATTTGATGTCCAGCAGCAGCATCAATCAGCAGATCGGCAACGGGCATCGGGTAACCATCCATCGGCGTAGCCTTGTTGAGATTCCTGAAATCAATACAAACACGAAGTTTTCCATTCTTCTTATACACAGGAACCACATTAGAAATCCAATCGGCATATCGACACTGTCGAATAAACCCAACTTCAATTAACTTTGTAATTTCAGCTTTAATATCGGGTAGAATAGTAGGATTGCATCGGTGCGCAGGTTGCCGATGTGGTTGGAAACCAGACTTGGTAGGCAACTGATGTTCAACTATTGATCGGTCTAAACCAGGCATCTCTGTATAATCCCAAGCAAAACAATCTTTGTATTCCTCTAATAAATCGGTTAACTGCTGTTTACATTGAGAATCTAACTTAGCACTAATAAAAGTATGCCTATGTTTACTACCATCGCCGATGTCTATCTCGAGTAAATCATCGGCAGATGTGAAGCTCTGTCCCAGTTTCCAATCATCAGCGAACCGATCCATCAAAACTCTTCTTCAGGACCGACTGCTTGGATCGGTGTAATGCGGTAATCGGCAACTTTGAGGAACTCTGTATCCCAAGCTTCACCGGATATGCACCTGGTCTGCTCATAAGTTTCCGATTCTGTGGATGCAACGATCTATGGGGCTTCACTTCGGATGACTTCAATCTTGTCTCTGACCCACTGCACAAGGCTCTGATGCATAGTAGAAGGAATACAACAATTGGCATGGATCTAATCCCTTCCTAGGAGTAAGTTGTAGGTGCCCTTGCCACTGATCACGAAAAACGTTGTTGGCAAAGTCTTACTGCCGATGGTTAATTCAACGCATACGGCTCCCATAGCTGGTGACACATTGCCTTCAAAGTCTTTGAGCTTCATGTCCGTTTTGACTAAGTTTTGGTCGCCTTTCCCAAGCTTCCTGAACATGAAATACAACATTATGCTGATTGACACCCCACCATCCACCAACATCTTCGTTACAGGCTGTCCATCCACTTTGCCCTTAACAAACAGGGCCCTCAGGTGCTCCCTTTCATCATCGGTAGGTTTCTCAAAGACAACCGCCATCGGATTCAAGACCAACTACGCCATTTCTGCAGCCTCTTCGTCACTGACAGGTGCCATGAACTCCATTGGCAATATGACGACCATATTGATTTCTGCCGATGGATCCCTATCCTTGCACTTCGGCCTCCACTGCTTTTCCTTTGAAGGATCTTCATTGTCATGCAAGTCATTTCGGCGTTCGCGTTGAATTCTCCTTTTCTGAGTCTTTATCAGACCCTTAGGGCACCACTAAGGAAGCTTGGTTTTTCAAAGAGGTTGGTGTAGTTTCTCACTACTTGCATCGGCACTTCTCCCGATGTTTGGATCTCTGGAGAATATTTCTTCATCAGGCACTCTTGCATTGGCCCTCTCCTCAAGCTCCTCTTAATCAACACGCCTGCCAAGTCTTTTATGCGCACTGAGCTTGCCCCCCAGTCGGTCATGTACCAATTTCTTTTCTCTGAGCGGCCTAGCATACCTGGATGTCCGATCATCAGAACAAGACTTCTTTTCTGTCCGATCGGTAGGGTAGTATCCATTGCATTCAGGACAGTTATCGGCAGTAGGTAGCTTGATGCCTTCTTCCCAGCAGTGGACGAAGAAGGGACACTTCCAATGGTCCTTATGCCGAAGCCACTCTTGGTACTCTTCTTCTTCCTGCCGACGTTGCTCCTCTCGCGATTGCCGATACTCTCGCCTTGGCTGCTTATGTGTGATTACAACACCAGGAGCCCTCTTGGCATGGCTATTTTCATCGGCAACTCTCTTGCCCTTTCTGTCATCGGCAAACCTCCTCTCATCGCGCTCAGCTACTTGATGGTTAGGATCTACCGATGCACTCTTTCTGGCAGCTTCCGATGTCAACACTTTAGTCTTTCTACTAGTTTCTACCATATTATTTGGAAACGGGTGCTGATCAATCTTCATCGGTTTCTGGACTTTAGAATTTTCAAATTTGATTCGTCCAGATTCAATTTCTGACTGTAACTGCTGCCTGAATACCTTGCAGTCATTGGTACTGTGCGAAGTTGCATTGTGCCACTTGCAATACCTGATTTTCCTGAGCTCTTCGGCCGATGGAATCACTTGGTTAGACGCCAACTTGATTCGCCCTTCCTAAAGTAATAAGTCAAACATCCTATCGGCCTTGGTGATATCAAAGGTGAACCTTTCAGCTTCCTTCTGGCCAAACGGACAAGACACAGATTTCTTATCCTTCACCCATTCGACAGCGCCGATGCTTAGCTCTTCATTTGACCCAGAATCTTCTTCTTGCCCAATGAAGGTCACCTTCTTGTTCCAAGTCTTCCTGGGTTCAAAAGTTTTGACATCTTGATCGGCAATCCTTTGCACCAGATGACTTAGGCTCTCAAATTCCTGAGACACATACTTATCTCTGATATGCGGCAGTAGTCCTTGGGAAGCCAAATCTGCTAGTTGCCGATCATCAAGTACTAGGCTGTAGCACTTGTTCTTTACGTCTCGTAGTCTCTGGACAAAGCACTCCACCGATTCGTCATTACGCTGCCTCAGCTTAACTAAATCGGTAATCTTCTTCTCATGTATGCCAGTGAAGAAGTATTTATGAAAGTGCCTCTCTAGATCGGCCTATGTGATTACAGAATTTGGCGGCAATGATATAAACCATGTGAATGCCGATCCAGAAAATGATGATGAGAACAATCTCACCCTCAGTTCTTCTCTACTGGCAGCTTCTCCACACTGGATAATGAAGCAGTTGATATGCTCCATCGTCGACGTGTCGTCTTGGCCAGAGAACTTAGTAAAATCCGGTACCTTGTACCGACTTGGAAGAGGAATTAAATCATATGACGGAGGATACGGCGTTCGATAAGAGTATGTATTAACCTTGGGTTTAATGCCGAATTGTTCTTTCATCACTTCGGCAATCTTATCGGTCCAATATGTATCCTGCTCTTGCCGACTCATTGGCTGGTTGTTAACTGGTGGAGCTGGCTGATGCGCCCCTTTGGGTCTTGGTAGAAGATGATGCGGAGTAATTGTCATGGGCGCAACACGGACTTTATGCATCGGTTGATTTACCGATGGATAGTTTTGCACACTTACTGGATTAGGATGAGTTATCATATTCATCGGTTGCTGTACCGATGGTTCACTCTGAGTGTTTGCTGGACTTCCATACTGATACATTAGTACGCCAGGCTGTTGAACCGGCGGCTGACTAGTCCATCCAGGATTATAAATCATCGGCATGTGAGTTGCCGATGGCTGATAGCTGACTGGCACCTGGTGCTCCTGCACCTTAGAGTAATCAACAAATTGGTTACCTTAATGTGCTAGTACTCTGGCTTGAGGATTTACAACCACAAGTTGACTTCCAGTTGCTATACTGTGTTGCATCGGCATAGAATTCGTCGATGGTGGCATCAGAGGTACTTTAGGAACCACCACCTGAAAATCTTCTGATGGCACTTGTACAGTTGGAGAAGACGTAGAGTAATGCATCGTAGGGATCATCGGTTGTGATTGCATTGTCGATGCTATAGAGCCCTTCCAAGCTGAACTGTCTCCCTGCACCAGATTGGAACCAACAGATGGATTTGAAGGCATACCGTATCCCCACCAGTTGGCAGGAGCTGAATGATTCTGGATAGCAGGTCCTGACATTGCCGACGCCACTGGATCTGCACTAAGCTTGATGACGCCTTCAGGACTTGGCCTTGGTGGTGTAGCCACATCAGTAGACGGATCCACGGGAGTGGAAGACACTATTGGGATTGCCGATGGGTTTATAGATGCCGATCCAGGTTGATGATACGCTGGACCAACATACTGAGGTGCATGTCCTTCTTTGAATGATTGCATAACAGCATTGTACACGGTATTGGACAGCACATTGGAGTGGCTAATTAATACTTGATTTAAGGCAGAATTAACCATCTCTTGCAACTTACCAGGATTGGCATCATACGTGACCTGCCGCGGCAATGACGGATCTTGCTTCTGGATGGCTTCGCCGCTCCTGCTTAGGCTGAAGGACTTTAGATACAATTGCTTGTACTCCTCCATAGCCCGCTCCATAGCCAGCCTTTGATCATCTTTCAGATCGGCCTCGAATACTTCGATGATGTTCCTCTGGTTAACGTCGGAGTTATTACCCATGATAGATGTATAATTTGGTCCCACTGGGTGTGCCAAAAGAGGTGTTGACACAAAAAGCGTCAGGATCTGCGAACACCTCGGGCTATTACCCGAATTCGATTTCCGAGGGTGTGCCAGTCGATTTGACCAGTTAATCGACAAGGACGATAACTAGAACAAAATCTGAACAAGACAACGGCGATACGCCCAGATGTCAGGACTCAGACTTGATCAAGATAACTAGAGCAGAGCTGAACGAGACAACAGCGATGCGCCCGGATGTCAAAGTTCAGATTACTCCCACGCGGAACTTGCAAGGGTTTGACGGAGATCAAGATGATGCAGCCCGTCGAAACTTGAAGAACTCGTAGATAAATTAAGACTAATGCGATAAAAGGGTAAATTACATTGAAAGTAAATAAGAGTAATTGATTTGTTTTTGATAGATTGATATTATTTTCACACGACCTCTAGGTACATATTTATACTCCAGCAATAGGAGTTACAGATAGACACGACTCGTACCTTTCCTAAACAAAACTCTATTTTTAAGGAAATAACTGACCCACGCAGGAGTCGGACCCAAATAATAATATTATCTTCCTAAACAGACACTTCTATTTTAAGGAAAATAAACGACTCGTGCAAGAGTCGGACTCAAACTTCTATAACAATACTGGTATGAGATCACCAGTTTCCTTATGTCTTCTCTTCGATGAAACTTTCCATCGGCAGACTCTTCAATCCACAACTTCCTTCTATTGCCATCAGCAACCCCTTGTTGACATCAACCGTCACGTCACCCTGTGCCCATCGGCACTCTATACCCATCGGCATCGACAATATTTTCCAATCAGCAACTTTGCACTTCTGGTAATTTGTCTTCACCAACTAATTCTTATCGGCAAGAGTCATCCAACTCCCATCGGCAACATCCTTATCGGCAATACCCTTATCAGCAAGAAACGTCCAGCTTCCATCGGCAACAAACTTAACCTCTTCGCAGCATCTACCCTCATTGGTAACATTGGCTGACGACCTCTCGATACCGATGGAAAACAGCTACCAATCAATGCAAGTCTTAGCTCATTTGACACGTGCCGAAAAACGATGTCAACAACATCAACAAATTCTGCACGAGCGCAAAAATATGACACAACCAGCTGAGAAAGGAGACTACAACATTAAGGCGCAGGAGCTTCAATGGCGATCAACCTTATCGATTATGTTTTGTTGTAGCGCTGTTGTGCAGCTGAATGCAAGTTCTCGGTATCTACAATATTGGAAACAAGGAAACCTACTACCACAAAACAAAAATGTCAGCTGATCAAAGCTAATGCTTCCAAAGAGGTGAATGACACCAAAATGTAATCATCGTAAAATCAGAGCTTGCCAGGTCTTTTGTCCAAGTCTTTTGTTAATCGGGCCAACCATGAAGAGTCTAGGAAGAGGTTCTTCGACAACGACTCTAAGAAGGATTTGCTGGATGGCGCCCCACATCACCAGTCCAATCATGAATTGAGTTGAGCTAAGGCCCTGTCTGGATTGAAGGATATTTTAGGAATTTTGGAGTTTACTACTCTTGTGGAAAGGAAGTGTGTGGGTGCGTTTGGAACAAGGAAAAACAAATTTCCTTTCCTCTGAAACGGGGCAAAGCCATGTACATTTTAAAGGAAAAAAAAAAGAATCCACTCAGAACCAAGGGAATTCTTCATCTCTCGCCATGCAGCTCGCTAATCACGGCTGTTGTCCGTGTGCTTTGCTTATTCCTGTCTTGCTTCTGCCATGGAACAATCACATGTCTATTAATTATATTAAATTGTTACTAATCTTTCCTTTACTCCTTGAAAAAAAACTTTACACATATATTTATTTGTTAGTTAAAATTTCATGTTGTAATGACAGTTATTGGAATAATAAAACAACCATTCATCTCTTCAATCGCATGTCATGTTTTCGCAATCCTATGTTATAATTTCTACGTTCCAAACACCACTATCTATATGTTTCCTGTGTTTTTCCATTCCTCTGTTTTCTCATAACAACTACACCTTGTTCCTGCATTTTTTCCTTTCCTTTGTTTTACATTTCTTTGTTCCAAACAGACCTTAAGCTTTTCGCATAGAGCCCTTGCTAGAGATCTCGTAGATGAGACAACAATTGCATTTTGTACTTGACTGCTTGAGCTCTGGATAGCTCGCACAATTTTGCTCGGAGAACTTAAGCTTATTTTTGACTGGCACAATTTTCATAGTTGTATTTTTTGGAATGAAGGGACTAGGTAATAATCTCAAACACCTAATTTTAATTGGCTGTGATCGGATGAAATATGGCTATGCAAATTTACCGAGACTCCAACCCAATATTCCATATTTTTTTCTTGAAATATTTGTTCTAATGTTATTGTAGATCTAGGTTTGGGTTTGAAAGCCCTACATTTGGTTTTGATAATTAATAAATAGCTAGTGAATGATTAAGCTAGGTTAGGTCAACACTAAGATGAAAGAGCAAGGTTTGTGGATGGATTTAGGTGAAAATTCAATCAGAGCAGGTTCTCACTTCGAAAAGAAGAAAGAGAAAACAAAACCTAAGTTGTTAAGGCAAAAGCATAAATAGAGATTTTGTTTCGCTGGCCAAAACGTAATAAAGTACGTGATCGGATCTAAACATACTATTAGGATGATAATTTCAATTAACAATCTCGGTCATCTAGTATCACAGTGTTTGATCTACATGCAAGTGAAAAGAAAATTATGAAATTTAAAAAAATACTAACCATGAACTTACATGTTTGACAAAACATGATGTTTTTCAACTCCTAAAAAAGTATCGGAAGAAATAAAGAATGTTATTTTAAGAAATTTCTAATAATTCAGGCAATTTTATATCAGAAATTCTATATTATTTCTAAATTATTCTAACCACTTTTATATATCTTTTCTCTCTTTTGTATTTACATCATAAACTTTTTCTATTCTTTATTGCTTTCACATCCTTCCACCTTTAGATTGACCGAGGATAAGCGTGAACCAAAAGTACATAGCTTTACATGGAACAAAGTGATATTTTTTTTTCAAGTTGTAAAAGATTATGAGAGTGGATTAAAAGTTCTTGGGGAGATTTTTTTTTCATCTAGCTATACACCAAAGATTAGAAATAGCTTAAGGGAACTTGAAGATGTTCTCACGTGTCTGATGTGGCACCAGACGTTCTTTCGGACACGCTTGTCAGTGTACTTCATGCAGCCAAGTTCAACTAAGCAAGGTGCTGTCTGGTGCACCCGATGTGCACCGGACGTCACCTCAACACAACAGACAAGTCCTGTAGGATCTGTCCCAGAAACCCGAGGGTGTGAAGTTGGAAAAGTGCTCGCCTCCACCTTACCTAGCCCGAGAATATATAAATATAAATATAAAAATCCATATGCCGCCTGGAATCCGCGATCCCACAGCCATCGTAATTACTGTACATGTACGATCCTCCGGTCGGTATCCTCCACGCATTCGTCTCAACCAGCCCCATCCCCTCTCCACGCCACTGCCTCCTTGGCCTGTATCCTCCTGCTCATCCGAACAGCCACACTCCTCGGGCCAATCATCTGCGCGGCGTCGGGAGCTCGTGCTTGTGCACGCCTCCTCTCCGTGTCTCATGATTTATGGGCCCAGATAAGCTATGACCCAATGTTAGTGGTTTGACCCGTTCAGCCTCGGAGCCGTCGTCGCCCGACGTGGGAGGCGCGCATCTCCATGTCGCGCCGCTGCGTAGGAGCTCGCGCCGGCACCAGCCTCGCCTCATCCGTCGACCTGTGCCTTGGTTAAAGTGCATCCATCTCCTTTTTCTTTCTCCCCTTCCTTCTCCTGCTTCCAGAGCTCCGCTTGCTCATGCCACAACGACGCCATTGCCGTTGAGGTTGTTGCTCACTCGTGTGCCTCTGTCGCCTCTATGGATGCGGCCCAGTCTTCCTTTCTCTTGCGGCCATTTGTATCTCTCCTCCCTTCTTTTATTCCATATGTGATACGCACGACCGATCTGCTGATTTTTGGGTCTTATATGCAGGTTCGGATTGTTGCTTATTCTCCCCCGTCCATGGCGTGCCCAGCCTTGCCGTGCGGAGTCCATCCTTGCCGGCGGCTGCGTGCGCGGACGCTACGAGCAGCCCCATTGGTGGCCGCCTGCGCACATCCAGAATGAAGAGGCGATGTTGACCCCGACCCCGACCCCGTGCGGGACAAGGTACAAAAGCGAGGACCGCCGACCCTCCCGCTTCTGCCCACGCCCATTCAGATTTGTGATGCGGCTGCAATTCATAGGCTTTTCTAGACTAACCATGGCCTCTCACATCATATGAGCACTCCACGCTCCAGGTATACCTCAAGCACTGATCCTTGTTTTCCCCAACTTCCTACTGAAATCTGATTTCGTGCCTATGTTGTCCTCTTCCTCCTCTATCTCTCTGTGAGTTGGTTCAGCCATAATCGACAACAGGTTGCAACATCGATACATGGGTGATGGAAGGCCACATTGCACAACGATTTGTACGCACTCTGCAGCCTGCTGCACTTTATGTTCCTTGCTTTAGTAGCATGAATCCATATCTCGAATCTTCATGTCATCTGAGCCACTATATATTTGTTTATGATTTTTTCATGTTCCATTGCCTCACGTTATCAAATGGATACTTCCCCAGCTTGAAGTTCAAGGCCTGATGCAATATTTTTCCTCCATACATCTTCATCTTTATCGGCTGTTTTCATAATGTGAAGTCTAGGAATAGCTACTATTATGTTAGTTGTCAGATCAACAGAAAAATTGTATGCATCTATTGAACTACATGTAAAATGTGGCTCGATGATTAATTTACAATTGCAGGGTTCGTAGAGACCGGTGAAAAAAATTGTATGCATCTATTGAACTACATGTAAAATGTGGCTCGATGATTAATTTACAATTGCAGGGTTCATAGCGACCGGTGAAAATTCCTAGCTTTACAGAACAAAATATATTTTACTATTTTGCCAAATGCATATTGTTCTTATCTGGTCACTTAGGGTTTTATGGGGAATGAAATTTCAACTACTAATCTACTGCATTATTTTACCTTTACATTGTAGTTGCAGAGCAGTTCAGATCGATGTGTTATTTGCCACTCCTTTTCTATGCCATTTTAACCCACTACATCAATGTGCTATTTTGCCACTCATTTTCTGACATTTTATTTGGACCAGGAATAAGCCTACCAATTATATTTTTACCACCTTTTTTATCTTATAATAGAAAATACAATGTTAGGTAAGTACACGACACGCCTTCAGTATGCCTTTATAATTGAGTTGTCCAATTCTTGGTACCATAGTCTTATTGCTCATCACCACTTACAAGGTGATCCTGGTTTAGGAGCTAAGAAGCACTCATTATTTACAGGCATCCTAAACATGTTCTGCGCTTGTGTCGTCCATAACACATCCTTTGACACTGACAGGTATGTCACACATGTAACTAATGTGACCATTATAGTTCAGTTCATTTAAATTGTTGCTAATTTGTTATTTTTTTGTTTCATAATACATGTCACTTAAATTGTTGCTAATTGTCAGCCTAAAATGAAGGGAGCACCTAGCCGTGTCTCATACTCTCATGCGGTTATGCCATTGTGTGATTCTGCAGGTTGCCTTTTGGATAATGATCTGTCTAGCCTTTTGTAATGTACGGGCACACGTACACGCGGCACCGCAGGGCACGCGATGTGCGCCGCGCTGCTGATCGAGCAGCACGCCTGAGTCAGCCGGTGATCACGTCAAGTGGCTAAGATTAGAAGGAAGAGAGTAATTGGTTGTTTCCTTCTTTTTGGTTATTTTCCTTTGGCAGTCCTTAAGTTTAGGAAGAGTGGTTGGGCCGGAGGCCATATATTCCTGTGACCGCACATTGAGAGATTAAGCAAGAATCATTCAGTCTAATCTCCTACCTCTTCTCTAAGCCACGAGCCTGGGGGGCAAAACCCGGCGAGTGTTGAGCGACGTGGGGGCATAACCCCGTCGTGTTTACCACGGAGCGCGGGTACGAGCTCCGTAGTCGAGGCCCGGCGTCCCTGCCGCATACCGCCCTTGACAACCTGGTATCTCAGTCTCGTCGATCCTCTCCCACCACATCCAACCAATCCTCCACAGCCGCCGCGCAACCAGCCCACCAGCCGCCACCATCTCCTTCCCCGTCCACAGCCACCTCTTCATCGCCAGCCATGGGTGATCAGCCCTCCATTGCCGACGTGATGAAGCTGCTCCAGACACTCACCACCGATATGTCCAAGATGCAAAACGACATGGCGACCATGCAGGAGAAGATCGGCTCTTCCGCCGACTCCAGCGTCCACTCCCACGACCAGCACCCACTGGATCGCCCTCCGCGATTCCAGAAGATGGACTTCCCGCGATTCGACGGCAAGTCCGACCCACTGATCTTCCTGAATCGGTGTGAGTCTTATTTCCGTCAGCAGCGCACCATGCCGGAGGAGAAGGTGTGGATGGCGTCATACAACCTGGAGGACGTGGCCCAATTGTGGTTCCTCCAACTCCAGGAGGATGAAGGCACGCCGCCGTGGGGTCGCTTCAAGGAGCTCCTCAATCTTCGGTTCGGACCGGCGCTGCGATCCGCGCCGCTGTTCGAGCTCACGGAGTGCTGACGCACCGGATCGGTGGAGGAATACTCCAACCGTTTCCAGGCTCTTCTTCCGCGGGCTGGTCGACTGGAGGAAAGCCAGCGTGTACAGCTGTACACCGGAGGTTTGCTGCCTCCGCTGAGCCATCAGGTGCGCATCCACGTGCCAGAAACCTTGGCCGCGGCCATGAGTCTGGCCAGGACATTGGAGCTGATCGAACTGGACCAGCTCAGCCAACTGCCTCCTCGGGCGGCTCCGCGGGCGATCCTGCCAGCCCCGCCTCCACGACCAGTGCTGCCAGCGGGCGCCGCGCCCCCTCCGCAGGTGCTCCCGGTGCCGGCCCTCCCAGCGCCGCAGCAGCAGCTGGCCCTTCCGGCGCCCCCACCCCGCGGCGCGGCTGGGCCATCCAAGCGGCTCTCGACGGAGGAACAACGGAGCGACGTCGCCTTGGCCTGTGTTACAACTGTAACGAGCCATACTCACGAGGGCACAATCGGGTGTGCCGCCGCATCTTCTACATTGACGGCATCGAGTTGGAGGACGCGGCTTCGGCGGCCGCCGATGCCGACCTCGCTGCACCGCTGTTCTCCCTTCGAGCAGTGGCTGGTATGCCCATTTGTGACTCCATGCAGGTGCGCGTGACAGTAGGCGCGGTGACGCTCACTGCCCTGCTGGACACCGGCTCCACGCACAACTTCATCGCAGAGGCGGCTGCAGCGCGCACAAGGCTCGCCGTCCAGTCCAGCCCGCGCCTCACTGCCACCGTGGCCAATGGCGAACGCATCGCATGCCCGGGCGTCCTCCGCCAGGCCTCGATTGCCATTGCTGGCGAGAACTTCTGCGTCGACCTCTACGTGATGCCGCTCGCCGGCTACGACGTCGTCCTCGGCACCCAGTGGATGGTCACGCTAGGCAAGATGGTGTGGGACTTGACCACGCGCACCGTGGCCTTTACGCGCCATGGCCGCACTATCTGCTGGGAGGACGTGGCCGCACAGCGAGCACCACGCCTCTCCAACATCACGGCGCCGGCAGCCTTGCTGGAGGAGCTGCTGACCGCGTTCGGCGGCCTCTTCGCCGAGCCCACCGGGCTGCCACCGCCACGTGCACGTGACCACAGCATCGTCCTCAAGATGGGCGCGCTGCCGGTGGCCGTCCGGCCGTACAGGTACCCAGCGGCCCACAAGGATGAATTGGAGCGGCAATGCACCGCGATGATCGAGCAAGGCATCGTGCGGCGCAACGATTCCGCGTTCTCGTCCCCGGTCCTCCTCGTCAAGAAACCGGACGGGTCGTGGCGTTTCTGCGTCGACTTCCGGGCGCTCAACGCGCTCACCGTCAAGGACGCGTTCCCCATCCCCGTCGTCGACGAGCTGCTGGACGAGCTCCAGGGGTGTGCTTCTTCACCAAGCTCGATCTGCGTTCGGGGTATCACCAAGTCCGCATGCGTCCGGCTGACATACACAAGACGACGTTCATGACTCATGACGGCCTGTACGAGTTCTTGGTCATGGCGTTCGGGCTGTGCAACGCCCCCGCTACGTTCCAAGCTTTGATGAATGACGTCCTTCGGCCCTTCCTCCGCCGCTTTGTGCTTGTGTTTTTTGATGACATTCTGATTTACAGTCGTACATGGGCGGATCACCTACGCCACCTGCGCGCCGTCTTCGGGGCGCTCCAGCAGCACCAGCTCTTCGTGAAGCGCTCCAAATGCGCGTTCGCGGCGTCTTCCGTCGCGTACCTCGGCCACGTGGTGTCGGCCGCGGGCGTCGCCATGGATCCGACAAAGGTGCAGGCTGTGCGGGACTGGCAGCAGCCACGATCCGCGCGCGCCGTGCGCGGCTTCCTGGGACTTGCCGGGTACTACCGGAAGTTCGTGCACAACTACGGCACCATCGCCGCGCCTCTCACCGCCCTGCTCAAGAAGGACGGGTTCGCTTGGTCGCCCGACGCGGCTACGGCGTTCACCGCGCTAAAGGCGGCGGTCACCTCGGCCCCGGTGCTCGCCATGCCGGACTTCTCCAAGACGTTCGTCGTCGAGTGCGACGCGTCCTCGCATGGCTTCGGGGCGGTGCTGGTCCAGGACAACCACTCGGTGGCCTTCTTCAGCCGGCCTGTGGCTCCCCGACACCGAGCTCTCGCGGCGTACGAGTGCGAACTGATCGGCCTCGTCTAGGCCGTGCGCCACTGGAGGCCCTACCTTTGGGGGCGGCGCTTCGAGGTCAAGACAGATCATTACAGCCTCAAGTACTTGTTGGATCAGAGGCTGTCCACGATCCCGCAACACCATTGGGTCGGGAAACTCCTCGGCTTCGACTTCACTGTTGAGTACAAGCCAGGGAATACAAATGCCGTGGCAGACGCCCTGTCGCGCCGCGATACTCCGGAGGAGGGCTCGGTGATGCTGCTGTCCGGACCACGCTTCGACTTCCTCGACCGCCTTCGCCAAGCTCATGCCTCCGACCCGGAGCTGGTTGCCCTACAGGACGCCATCAGCCGCGGCTCCAAGTCGCAGCCCTGGGCCTTCACCGACGGGCTGGTCCATTACGGCGGACGGCTGTACCTGCCGCCTGCCTCACCGCTGCTGCAGGAGGTGCTGCGGGCGGTCCATGAGGAGGGCCATGAGGGCATCCAGCGCACGCTGCACCGACTCCGCCGCGACTTCCACTTCCCTAACATGAAACGTGTGGTGCAGGACCTTGTTCGTGCGTGTACAGTGTGCCAGCGCAACAAGCCGGAACATCTCCACCCGGCCGGACTGCTGTTGCCACTACCAGTGCCACAGGGTGTTTGGTCGGACATCGCCATGGACTTCGTCGAAGCGCTGCCGCGCGTACGGGGCAAATTCAGTCATCTTGACAGTGGTGGACCGTTTCAGCAAGTACGCGCACTTTATACCCCTGGCGCACCCGTACTCGGCGGAGACTGTGGCCCAGTCCTTCTTCTCCGAAATCGTTCGGCTGCACGACATTCCGCAGTCCATCGTCTCCGACCGCGACTCCGTGTTCACCTCCAATTTCTGGGACGAGCTGATGCGCCTGAGTGGCACCAAGCTGCGGATGACGACGGCTTTCCACCCGCAGTCGGATGGGCAATCGGAGTCCGCTAACAAAGTCATCATCATGTACCTTCGATGCTTGACAGGTGATCGTCCACGCGACTGGCTACACTGGCTTCCATGGGCGGAGTACGTCTTCAACACCGCCTTCCAGTCGTCGTTGCACGACACGCCGTTCCGCGTCGTCTACGGTCACGATCCACCATCCCTGCGCACCTACGCGCATGGTGACTCCAGGGTGCCGGCGGTGGCCCGCACGCTGGAGGAACGCACGGAGTTCCTGGAGGACATTCGGCACCGGCTCGAGCAGGCCCAGGCCATACAGAAGCGCCACTACGACCATCTCCACCGCGAGGTCACCTACCAGGCAGGCGACTGGGTCCTGCTTCGACTTCGTCAGCAGCCTACTGCATCCATGCCCCAAGCATCGGCTGGAAAGCTCAAGCCTCGCTTCTACGGGCCATACCGCGTCGTTGAGCTCATCAACGACGTAGCAGTCCGCCTGGCCCTGCCTCCTCAAGCTCGCCTCCACGATGTCTTCCACGTTGGGCTGCTCAAGAAATTCCATGGCAACCCACCGCAGGAACCACCAGCCCTCCCTCCTGTTCGCCATGGCGCGATCGTTCCAGAGCCGGAGCGGGCTGTCAAGTCACGCTTGGCGCGCGGAGTGCGCCAGGTCCTCGTTCAGTGGAAGGGGGCGTCGCCAGCTTCAGCAACCTGGAGGATGTCGACTCGCTCCGCACCCGATATCCCCAATTTCAGCTCGAGGACGAGCTGCCTCTCGAGGAGGGGAGAGATGTAATGTACGGGCACACGTACACGCGGCACCGCAGGGCACGCGATGTGCGCCGCGCTGCTGATCGAGCAGCACGCCTGAGTCAGCCGGTGATCACGTCAAGTGGCTAAGATTAGAAGGAAGAGAGTAATTGGTTGTTTCCTTCTTTTTGGTTATTTTCCTTTGGCAGTCCTTAAGTTTAGGAAGAGTGGTTGGGCCGGAGGCCATATATTCCTGTAACCGCACATTGAGAGATTAAGCAAGAATCATTCAGTCTAATCTCCTACCTCTTCTCTAAGCCACGAGCCTGGGGGGCAAAACCCGGCGAGTGTTGAGCGACGTGGGGGCATAACCCCGTCGTGTTTACCACGGAGCGTGGGTACGAACTCCGTAGTCGAGGCCCGGCGTCCCTGCCGCATACCGCCCTTGACACCTTTGTACATAGTGAGTCCCTTGTGCTGCTTCGATAATCTCTATTAGTGTTTATATAGTTAATTAGTCTGTCACAATTTTGTTTTCCCCATAATCTAGGTATATGGAATTTAACTTGGTCTATGCTAAAATAAATTTTCTTCATCTGTTTTCTTATACAAGATTAGTCAATTCAAATTTGTGTATTGAATTTAGTATCACTCACTATTACAATTCGTATGTAGGTAAAACTACCATCAACTAATTCTCATACCATGGCTATTAAAGGTGACATGTACGATCCTCCAGCCGGTACCCTCCACGTATTCGTCTCAACCAATGCCACCTCCTCTCCACGCCACTGCCTCCTGGGCCCCCACATTCTCCTGCATTGTTTGGATATGCAAACATATTGGATATACAAATATATTCGATATGGTCACCTGGTGCAGTGCATATTTTGACATCATCATTTTGATATCATGGCAATTTTGTTGTTCCTTCATATTAGTTTACAATGTTTAAGAATGTCACTTCAATGAGATACTTAGCCCAGGACACCTTTTTTTACCATATAAACATGCATATAAAAGGCTTTATATGCAAGAGTTACAATTCAGAATCAGTGTGCCTGGTTGTTCCTGCAGTAAAAAAAATATCACAGTACATCAGGTTAGTGTGACACTGTGACAGTAGGAATTCTCCATTTGCTTGTGCTCTTGGTCATCATTATTTATTGTTTTCTTAATAGTTATATTTCCTTTGCATAGATCTATACAGATAGTTTATATTTGTACCTGCTTAGCCCTGCAGATATAGCAATCACATTGCCTACCAATAACTGAATAGGACAGACCGGTGGACACTCAGTTGAACAGGCATGGAATACCCATGTTTCGCCTACAAAGGTAATATTTTGCCAGCCATTTCGCTACTTATTAGCATCTACGAAGATAGTTTCTCATTTCCTAATCAATCGCCACTTTATTTGTTCAGGATATAAACCTTTTTTTTCTCAGACCAACAGCACAAACACTTGAATGTTGAGTCACCTTACATATGGCAATATTACTAGCTTTGCCCTACCTTAGAACCGCTACTGTTTTCTTAATAGTACTCCATGATGCTATATATATAGTCATGATACTTGTTGTCTTTCACAGGATACAAACATATAAAACCCACTTCCAGCAAGAAAATTTCTTTCTCAAGGTACTGCATATTTTTGTTGCTTACTGTTGTTATATTCTTATATATGAGCAAAACTGCTCACTAATTTGCCAACAGTTGTCTATGCTCAATAGAGTTTCATATTCAGTAGCAATGAGATCAACTCTCAATACTAGCAGGTGAGTAGTCGTTAGTATTTTACTTCTGTCAGTTGAGCCGCAGTCCTATATTTACCAATTAGTTTCAAGATAGGAGAAAAGAATGAAATGCTCTAATTTGCGGTAGGCGTCACTGTTGGTTCTGTCATTCAAAGAGCCCTCTAGCTATTTTTATTTATCTCTAAATTTTTGGCAGCTGTGCTCAGCGCCTAGATGCTCAATAATAATTTATGACATACACTGATATCTTTCTTGGCCCCAAATTTTGCATGAATTAGTCTTGCTACACAAATGAACTTATGAAATTGTTAGAGAATTTGGGACCCTACTCGCTTAAATAGAGTTCGTATAATGCAGTGTTTGCAGATTTCTTTACATAATTTATAATTAGGCAGGACCTGTTTCATCCAAAGAGTTTGATTGGAAGACGATGAGGTTGAGGTTGGCATCTAATCTATCCACAGTTGTTGGGCTCCTTACAATACATCCAACTATGGTAGCTTTTGTACCAGTACTCCTCACATTTTGCAGACTTAAGTCCTGGTCTAATTGAGTTTCATGAGCAGGGAGTGTAATGAAAATTGAAAGAAAATTTCACAGTAATGGCATTCTGGCTACTTCAATTTTGGTTCTAATAAGATATAATTTCTCTTGACAATATGAAATCCTCTCGTGGCTGCCAAAATGATTTATTCTTCTTTTCTGACAAATGACATATGACAGTTCTCAGATGAATACAATGCATTTACTCATCACCAGGAAGAAATAAATAAATGGCTGCCAAGATTAATAACATTATTTTGTAGTCTTTTTTGGTCAATATGAACTCCCATTAGGCCATTACAAATATACACAATAACCAGATAATTCATCTCCTCCAATCCTCCATTTGGTGATAAAATTGATTTACTCTTCTTTCCTAAAACCTTCAATCACAACCTTACTAATGTTGAAATTATTTCTAATGAGCTTGACTTACGTACCCAATTTTGAATTTTAAAAGACTATTGTCAAGTGTATCTAAATGTATAATTGGACAGAGATTGCAGGGAGAACATTCCAAGAGCACAAAGGTCCAATGAGACTAATTTCATTCTTGCTGAAATAATTTGGAGATGAGGGTCCATGTCAGCTATTTTTTTTCTTCAATCCACACAACATGACACATTTGTACTCTTCTGTGCCGATATTGAATATTGCAAATTGTTTTCTCTTCTCCTAAAAGGATGTACATTTGTGTAGCGATATTAGTAAACTTGTGTTGCCATATTATTTGACCTACATAACTAACTAATGTACATTTGAGTTGCCATAGAACAGTGCTTCACTTTGTTGTACATATGTAAATTAATAGCTACTACTATTCTGTCGCTATGTACATTGCCATGTTGGAGACATTTTAAAAAAAATTGCAAAGCACCCCTGCTGGCGCGGCGAAGCGCGCTTGACTACCTAGTTGGATACAAAGCTCATTGAGAATGGGTTCAGTGGCTCATTAAAAAAACTTCGATTAAACTTGTATTAGTTTAAAATAAAAATAGGTTGATTTTGAGTACTTTTTGGTATGTTTGGATATCATGAGTTAATTACTAGCTAGCTAATTTTAGCTTAAAATAGCTCTAGTGTATTCAAACATAGGGCTAATTTGTTAGCTAAGTCTTCAACTAGTTGTTAGCTAATTAACTAGTTAACCTTAGCTAATTTGAGCTAATTTTTAGCCAACTAGTAAGGACAGCTCTAGTGTCACAGCGAACCGAACTGCGTGTGTCAGGCCACGGAGTCAGAGTCTAATTTGCTTACAAGCGAACAGAAGAGAGCTCCAGTGCATGGTTCGCTTTTTTGGCTGTGAGACTCATACGAAACCATAAACAAATAGAAACCAGAGCACAACTCCGTCTTCTCAGGTCGACATGTGAGAGAACTAGTATTATTTAACTGCCTTTGGTTCGAACTGAAAGCAAGCGTCGAACCAAGGATTTTTTTGCCACGGTTCGACTGCTGCAGTGTAGAGTTTGAACTTTCATGTATTTCTCTCTCCCCTCGGTTCATTTCTCATGTACACTGGAGCTGTTCTAACTAGCTCTAGCCCATCCAAACAGGCCTAAATTACTTCACCTCGGCTTGTTAGGCTCAACTCAGTAAGCTCGGTTTGATGTCGGGTCTGAAACAATTTAGTAGATCATAATAGATAAAATGAAGTCTATTTCGACTAAAACTCAAAAAAAAAGTGCAGTTTGCTTATATATATGAATGTGTTAATTTCTTTTAATCTAATTCCGGGGTTTTAATACGAAATATGACATTTCTTTTTTTAAAAAAAAGCAGCTGAAAGTCCTATTTTTGGTTTGAATGGTTTCAATAATCGAGACAGTACAAAAGCATATTTCTTATCACCATGCCGATTTCTTTTTCCAGTCGGCTCATCTTGATTATTACTCTTTTCGTCCACACAAGAATGCAAATATCATTTTCCAAGAAGTTTGACAGTTTAAATTTTCAATAAATTTATATAAAAATACTAATATTCATGATACAAATAAGTACTATTAAATTAATTATAGAATATTTGTTCATAAAAAAATATTTAAAGACATAAATATTAATACTGTATATATTATAAATTTGGTAAAATTTAAATTACTTTGGCTGGCACGGATCCTATTTGTATTCTTTCGTGGAAAAGTTATCTAAGTTAATATGAGTTTATGATTACATGAAACATATTAGTATTTTTATTCCCCACAAACTTCTTGTTTCAATTTTTAATATATTGGGATGATTCAATAAGAAATTGTTCTTTTTCATCATCGTGAGCAGGACCATACAGAGCAAGGTCCAACTTTTGCTAAGCTTTTCATGAAGCTGCTACATAGAACTCCCTAATAACTGCAAAATCCTCCGCATCAATTCGGAATTAACAGCATAGAGAATCCTCCGGGGGGATTGCACCTTCTCATAATATTTTTGAGTCTCTCACACATAGTCAATATGATAGCCATATTTTGGGCGTGTTTGCTGAGGGGCTGGGAGGTGGTCCGAGCCCATGCGCTGCAACGGGTCGTGTTTGCTAGCCTTGGCCCGTCACTCGGCCTGACCTGCCCGTCACTCGAGGACGACTCCTTTTCAAGAGGGGGAGGATGATGAGGACATGCCAGCTCATCATGTGGTGGAACATGAAGAAGATTCACCATATTATACAAATGATATAAATCATGGTCTAATGACATGTAGTCGTGCCACTAAACTACATGAAGAGGTGAATTCATTCCTAATTGAAATTAACTTTAATAATTCTAAGAATGTTATACTATCTAAGTGTTCTACTTTTATTGTGCTTAGGTATACACATTAAGAGAAGAATGTTACTCTACATGAAGAAAAACTACAGACCAAAAACGGTCCAGTTAAATTTTAAAACGGACCAGTTAAAAAAATGCCCATATCTCTCCACTCCGAGAAGCTTTTGAGGCCAATGAGAACATTTTGGAATGCTCTTCAAGTCTACTTTCCAATGCAATAAACCTAACCCATTTTGGACGTGTCAATCTTGGGATATACACGATTTAGTCAAGACTGCTGAGAAGGCCAACAATTTCACATGACAGAATGTTGGTTCAACTTCTCCTACAAAATTGTACCATTTTATAATGTTTCGTGATGCATGGTATAGATGGATGAAAAGATTATTAAGTTTACTTTCACACCCAACAAACGGCTCGTCATTTGGACTTCTCAATAATGAGTTATCATCAGTTTAGTGGAAACTGCTCTGGAGGCCAACAGTCACGCGAAGCCACTTTGAGAAGCCATCTCGCGGTGACCTTTCACATAGCCTATCTTCAAAAAGTCCTTTCCATTTTCACACCTATCTAGGAGGGTTGTTCCTAGTATAAATATCCCTTGCATCTAAGCTATTAGGAAATTTTGATGAATTAAGAACCTATATGGTATTGTAGCCGAGCTGTTGAGTGTCTTACTCAAACCTTTGTTCTTCCTTTTCTTCTTGGACTTGTGAAGAGATCCCTCTGGATCCCCTACTTCGTGCTCTACGGCTTCCGTTCGGCCGCGCCGTATTGTGTGGATTAGTTCCGGATTGTGGTTCTGCGGTCGTTCGGTGATCGAGTCGAAGTCTTCGCGGTTTCGGTGCCTCTCTCCCCGTCGTTTGGTCACATCCAATCTTGGACAGGTATAAAGCTAGTTATCCCCCGCTGTTCGCAGCAAGTTATCTCTTGAATTCGTGACCTACTGTCGTGAAGATCCGGCCAATCCTTACCGATCCATATCGGGTCTTGTCATGTGGTATCAGAGCTATCATTGTCACGGTAGGTTTCATCATCACCCATTTATATATCCATTTGTTACCATCTATTACTATCTTTCATCCATCCCATATACTTGTGTTTTGTTATATCCTACAGTCCACTAAAAAGCCACAAAAAAAAATCCTATAGCCATTTCGTGGTATTGTTACTTTGTGTTCATCCCGTTCATCTTGTTGCTAGTCACCATCGTTGTTCTTCCGCCGTACTCTTGTTTAATATTTATCCGCACCCCTCATATGTTATCTCGTGTTTACTGAAAAAAAGAAAAAAAGTCATAAAAAAAGAGAAGAAACAAAATAGAGAAAAAAAAGAGAAGGAAAGTAAAAGGGGTTGTGTTGCAGATTCTATAAATCCAAGTTTCATATCTGAAATTTCAAGTTTCTGGTGTACTGGACAACAACATTCATATCTTGTTTGAACGGTTTGTCTCACTTCGTTACAATACCATAGCCCTCCTTGAACAACCACCTATAGCTCCACAAAAATCTGAAACCCGGACGTTTGATTCGTAATCCTTGCGACCTCTCGATCACATCTGTTGAGCTACTGCACTAGCACACTCACAGTCCTTGAGAACGAGTAAGAACATTGGTAAGTAAGAGGTGAGGTTGTGTGATTCCACAAATTTACCTATCCACTTTTTCTTGCATAAGTGCTAATATGACAGGATCCAATTCGAATGTTCGTGGTGATCGATATGGAGAAAAAAGAATCACCAGTCACACGAGCTGAGTTTCGTCAACTACAACACTCTCTAGTGGAGGCTATGGAGATGATATTTGATAAACATCTTCCAGCAGTGGGTGGGCGGACTCCACAACAATGTAGCCCGTCTAACTCTTATTGTGGTCTCGTTGTCCATACTGGACAGCATGGGAGAGGTGCTCGTGGGCATAGTTTTCGCCTCCGTGTGCTCATTGATGATGAAGATTATTGTACATCCTCCCAGAGAAAAATTCAGCAAGAGGTACATGGAAGGTCATATGGAAGCAAACTCATCTCAGCTCTAAGGCATAAGAAGAATCTTAAAACCTTTGTTGTTGGAGGATATTCTTCTCATACAATAGATGATGTTTTGAGCATGCAATTGGAAGAGGTGGTGACTGGACATCAAAATCCATGTGAGAAAGAGTGCCACCAACCAAAATTGAGTGTGAGAGTTCAAAATGAAAATATGAGAGATTCCACTATATGTGAGGAGGAGAGCCACAACATTCAGTGTGAGAGAGATACAAAAAAATTGAGCGAAAAAGAAGAAGAATCATGTGAAGAATTATTTACTACTAACATGATAATACCTTCTTCTAGTCTTGTTCATTGTGTGATGCAGACTCATGAAGCAAAAGATGTGGTGAATTATGACCAGCCCCCAATATTTGATGAGGAAGATGAAGTGAAGGTCATGGACAATGATGCATATGCATATGTTGCTTCACAAGATGTTGAAGTGATCGTGCATCAAAACCTATGTAAGAATGAGAGCCATATTGCCAATTTTAGAGAGAGTGAAACCAAAAGTGAGTTCTGTGATTCCACACACTATGAGGTTGAGAGTATCCACAATGCGAGTGTAAGAGATACACCACAAAAAATTAGAGAGTTAGAATGCAGGTCATGTGAGGATATTTTTGAAACTAATACTCTTATCTCTACTCCGAGTGTTGTTTTTCCAAATGTGCAGGTTTGCAATAAGAATAAGCAAGAGATGGCTACTGTGGACATCACCATATTTGTTGAGGGAAGTGAGAAGGCATCCATTTGTTCGAATCAATTGTGTGCTGCTCCAAACCTGAACCATGATGAGGAAAATGATAAAATTTCAGAGGCACAATCCATTATACTTGCACCATTAGAAAATATAAAAGGTAATGAAAGCATTTCAGATCTAAGTTTGCAAATGAAAATAGATAATAATTGTGATGAAGTAGATGGTTCAGATGGGATTTACCATAACATTGATTTGATTAATTCACATGCTCATCTATGTGCTGAAGTTTTGCAAGTTGATAACCAATGTTCAAACATACATGATCTTTTCTATGCTTTGATATGGTTCATATACATGATACTTTGCATTCAAATATATGATACTTTGGATGAAAATAAATTAAATAATCTAGAAATAAATACTCATGATGAATTCTTTGCAAAAATATCTGATCGTTCATGTCTATGTCATGTTTGATAAATATATTGACATCAATAAAATCTTTCAGAATGTTTTTAATATATCATCCTTGAAATCTTTGAATACTCCCAACAATTGCATGTTTACATTCAATTTGATTGGACATCATGCTGCAAGTAAGTTCTATGTTTATTCTATTTACATAACTTGTTATAAGCTTGTTGATTCAAAGTTCAATAGATGTTGTAATAATTATTTTGAGCCATATTTTTATGAACTTGAGATGAAAAGATTGTCTAATAATTTCTATACAGAATCAAAAGTGTTGTTCCCTTGTTCATATCTTCTATCTAAAGAAACAAATCTTGAGCAAACATGTTCAATTCTTCCACTAGAAAATTGTTCATCATCTTTTGGAACCATTGAGTTTGACAGGTGCTTCTCTGAACCACTCAGTACGGATGTCAAGAATGTTTCATTCTTATCTTTTGATATATCTGATCTTGCAAAGATAAAATAGGATAACATGAATCAAATGATTGGGTTGGAAGAAATTTGTGTGCTCTCATGTTCAAAACTATTGCAAGTTCTTTAAAGTTGAGAGAGTATTTCTTACATGAAAATAATATGAATGTGAATTATAAACAACAAAATGGACAAAATGAAATAATATATTATTGGAATTATCATGTACATCCATCCTCTGTTTTTTCTAGATTGTTTTCAGGTAAACAAAAGTCATGGATGACTTTTCATAAAGGGAGGGAGGATGATGAGACCGTGCCAAGGCAATCAACATTCACCGTTAGTTCTAAGTATCCATTCAAGGTGAAAGCTACACATTATTCTAATTTCTTTTGGCTTCCACCTATATGGCTAATACTTGATTTATATGACTATAGATTCAAACACCTTGGTGTGATAGAAAAATAAGATCTTGATGTTATCATAATACTACAAAGCGATGTCCTAGTACAATTCTTTGGATTGGAAGAATTAGAGTTGAGGACGACTCCTTTTCAAGAGGGGGAGGATGATGAGGACATGCCAGCTCATCATGTGGTGGAACATGAAGAAGATTCACCATATTATACAAATGATATAAATCATGGTCCAATGACATGTAGTCGTGCCACTAAACTACATGAAGAGGTGAATTCATTCCTAGCTGAAATTAACTTTAATAATTCTAAGAATGTTATACTACCTAAGTGTTCTACTTTTATTATACTTAGGTATACACATCAAGAGAAGAATGTTACTCTACATGAAGAAAAACTACAGACCAAAAACGGACCAGTTAAATTTCAAAACGGACTAGTTAAAGAAATGCCCATATCTCTCCACTCCAAGAAGCTTTTGAGGCCAATGAGAACATTTTGGAATGCTCTTCAAGTCTACTTTCCAATGCAACAAACCTAACCCATTTTGGACGTGTCAATCTTGGGATATACACGATTTAGTCAAGACTGCTGAGAAGGCCAACAATTTCACATGACAGAATGTTGGTTCAACTTCTCCTACAAAACTGTACCATTCTATAATGTTTCGTGATGCATGGTATAGATGGATGAAAATATTATTAAGTTACTTTCACACCCAACAAACGGCTCGTCATTTGGACTTCTCAATAATGAGTTATCATTAGTTTAGTGGAAACTGCTCTGGAGGCCAACAGTCACGCGAAGCCACTTTGAGAAGCCATCTCGCGGTGACCTTTCACATAGCCTATCTTCAGAAAGTCCTTTCCATTTGCACACCTATCTAGGAGGGTTGTTCCTAGTATAAATATCCCTTGCATCTAAGCTATTAGGAACTTTTGATGAATTAAGAACCTATATGGTATTGCAGTTGAGCTGTTGAGTGTCTTACTCAAACCTTTGTTCTTCCTTGTTCTTCTTGGACTTGTGAAGGGATCCCTCTAGGATCCCCTACTTCGTGCTCTACGGCTTCCGTTCAGCTACGCCGTATTGTGTGGATTAGTTCTAGATTGTGGTTCTGCGGTCGTTCGGAGATCGAGTCGAAGTCTTCGCGGTTTCGGTGCCTCTCTCCCCGTCGCTTGGTCGCATCCAACCTTGGATAGGTATAAAGCTAGTTATCTCCCGCTGTTCGCAGCAAGTTATCTCTTGAATTCGTGACCTACTATCATGAAGATCGGGCCAATCCTTACCGATCCATATCGGGTCTTGTCACGCCCTGGCTCCCGAGCGAAGCTCGCCCCCTTTGTCTTTCTAGGGATCGGCCGCCGCCGCTCTCGCGGGGGCGATTTTCGGCGATTCACCCTGGCTCATGCGCGCTCGCGCGGGAAGGAGGAAACATTCGCGCGCGTGATTTCCTCCCCTCGTTATAAGCTCACCTCCTCTCCCTCCTCCCCCTTCCGCTTCCAGTTCCACCACCATTTCCGTGAGATACCGGCGGCGTTAGGGTTTGGTGTTCGGCGACGAAGGTAAGGTTGGTGCCCCTCTGCATACCACTGCAAGATCCGGAGGTGACAGCACCGGCCCTCATCGCTGCTGGGACTCCGGGAAGGCGGCGGGCTTCTTCCTCTTCTTCGTCGGCTCCGGTGGTTCGTCGCGCTCCTGTGCGGTGTACCTGATCTGCTTCCTCTCCATCTGGATCTGCTTCCTCTCCGTCCGGATCTGCTTCGTCTGCTTCTCGATCTGCTTCCTCTCGGTTTGGTGCTGGTTTTTGTGTTGGTGGGTCTGTTCTTCTTCCATCGTTCGCCGAGCACTACGTGGTGAAACCCCCTACGATTGCTCCCTCTGTTCATGATTTATCTTGGCTAGGGTTTTTTTCATGATGCGTTATAGTACTTTGATACATGTTCTTGTACGTAGATGTATTAGATCTTGGTTTTGTAGTCACTGGGAGGCATATTTGTGATGCAGCCGTGACTGCTCTTGTGGTTTGTCGCTCCCTCTGTTCATGATCTATCTTGGCTAGGGTTTTTTCATGATGCGTTTTAGTAGTCTGATACATGTTCTTGTGGTCTGTTCTTGTACATGCAGTCATTGGGAGGCATTTTCTTAATGCAGCCATGGCTGCATTTGTTGTTTCATGCTTAGTTGCGGTACTTTGTTTCATGCTGATTGTATTCTGGTACCTAAATCTGGCTTTATTGTCACTAGGAGGCATTTTAACTGATGCAGCCGTGACAAATCTGAGTTCTTTGATGTTGTTATGTTTTTTATCTGGTCAATGATGATGTCCATGCAGTCACTGGGAGGCATATTTAGTATGCAGCCGTGACTTGGTTTATGTTTTGCAATGTGTCATTTTCATGTGATGCCTATCAGGGTCAATTCAAGAATGGTTTGTCCATATTTTTTGGTTGATGTAGATGGATCCTGGGCAAACAAGGGATGAGCTGGCCAAGCAAGCTGGTTCTTTGGTTGTTGTGATGGTGTCATATGTTGCCAGTAGGATTAGGAGACCAACTTGTGAACCAGACCCACTACAATATAATTTGAGAACAGATGCTGAGTAGCACAGGCAACGTACGATGATGGTCATTTTTAGATCCACTGACAGAGAGTGTCTGTCCATGATTAGGATCAGTAGAGCTCCCTTCTTTGCCTTGTGTGACCTATGTAGACACAGAGGGCTTGTGCCAGATGTCCATGGGTCCTCTGTTGAGGAGCAGGTTGCAATGTTCCTTCTCATTGTTGGACATAACCAAAGATTTAGAGTTGTACACCAAGCCTTTAGGAGGTCCATAGAGACAGTGCATAGGCATTTTCATCAGGTGTTGTATGCTGTTGGTGAGATTATAAGTGAGTTGATCAGGCCCCCATCAGTTGTGACTCATCCAAAGATCCTTGGCAGCCATAGGTGGAACCCTTATTTTAAGGTAAATGTGACTCTTTAAAGCTGAGTCATTGATAATGGTTGTCCACAGCTAGGTCTTAACACATGTAACCCCATTTGTAGGACTGTATTGGTGTCATTGATGGCACCCATTGCTTGGATAGGGTGCCTAGGAGAATGCAACAGAGTTTCAGGGGTAGAAAAAAAGAGCCAACACAAAATATCATAGCTGTTGTTAATTGAGACCTGAAGTTCACATATGTGTTGGCTGGATGGGAGGGTTCTGCACATGATTCCCACATACTTCATGATGCCATTGATAGAGATGATGGGTTCACTGTCCCAGAAGGTAACATAGACCACAAGCCCTTTTCACTTATACCAGACTTCTAGGTTCACTGTCCTGATTCCTCTTCCCCTTGTCCAACTGTAGGTAAACTTTACCTTGTAGATGCTGGTTATGCATGCCGCACAGGCTTCCTACCCCCCTACAGGGGGTCAGGTTCCACCTGTCTGAGTACAACAACAATAACAAACCCACCAATGCAAGGGAACTCTTCAACCTAAGGCATTCTTCCCTAAGGGTGACAGTTGAGAGGGCTTTTGGGGCTTTGAAGAATAGGTTTCGTATTCTAGACAACAAGCCATTTCACCCCTACAAGAATCAGGTTAAGCTAGTAATTGCCTGTTGTATCCTACATAATTGGATTTTGGGCTTTGGTATTGACCACTGTGTCCCAGATGAGGATTGACTTCCACCAGTCCTCCCAAACCATGAGCCTCTGGAGAATCTGTCTTCCCAAGATACTTTGGTCATGACTACTAGGAGGGATGCCATTTGTAATGCCACGTGGGAGGGTAGGGGGACCCATAGAACATAATTCTTGTATTTCTGGAGATGAACTATGCTTGTTGACCCTGGTATGGGAACATATGCTTTGTGAAAATGGAGGACATCCTTAGGGATATTTGGCCCAGGGCCTACCTTGCCAAGAACTACTTCATGTAGTTCTGTCCATTTGGACGACAAGGTGATGAGGGGGTTGACTGTAGAGATGTATATTTCCTCCACCTCCCTCTTCCACTCTCTCTTTTTGACAACAGAGGCTTTTGTGCAGTCTGCTTGACCTTTTGACAGCTGACCTTGGTGGTGTAGTTTGACTGGGAGGGTGGCTAACTATAGTTCCGAGAAACATTTGAGCCCTATCCTGTTGGGCTGGAAAACAATGTAATGACTTATTTGTACCCTTCGTTGGGTAAGACACATGAGGTGCTGCTTAATTCTACTTGTCCAGTTCTAGTCTTCGGATTCCTATACTATTTGCTATTTGCTATTGTTGGCACAAATTATGACCATCTTTTACATAGCTAAAATGTTGCCACCAATCCAAGGATCAAGGATAAACAAACACATCATGAGCATAATATATCAAATAACTAGTTCCACATGTCCATGAGTGTTTGAGTGCAGGAATGAACAAATAGAGAAAACGAGAGCCATATGGGACCACCATGCTCTCTCCTCTCGGCCATGATCTAAGAGAGACACTCTAGAGTGGAATCCATCCATTGGATAACTCTGTGTTTCCTCTCAACGGCTCACAAGCGAAGCGCATGGATCCATGGGCCCACACCAAGGAGATAAACGTGACAAACACCACAGAACCAACAACCAACACCTATGGTGAGTGGGACCAGCACCAGGGAGCAGAGGAGGGCTAGAAACCCCAAGGGGGGATTCGGTCGAATGCCCTTTGGGCCCAAACAGGCCCCACTCAGTCCCTGACTGGTGGGACCTCATCCCAGGAGGCAAGGGAGGGCCCACTGACCATAGGGGGAGTCGTCTTCTGGAGAGTCTGGTATAGCTCTTGTATCTTTCCTTCTTTGTAAGACTTTATCTTATTCAATATATACTTTCTCTTTAGTTTACTTAGTATTTACTTTGAGCATTTCTATACTAGATATAGTCTTGTTATATGCATTTGCTCTTTAATAGCCTTTACACCCATAGTCTGTGATCCTTGTGACCTTTCCCGTATGCGATCATTGCCTGTCATAGGGTGCTTTGATTATAGATCGTAGTCAAAGTAGTAAGTTGTGTGTAAGCATGGTGCTTATACATCATCTTATCCTTGGTTATCGCTTGCTGCACGGATTGTTTGTGATAGCTAGCAAGAGATGACAGCCTTGTCTAGTCGTTGTATTCCACCGCGTGTTCTTAGGCAAGTTCTTAAAAGGTAAGGCCCCCGTAAGAAGAGGGCGCGGTCCGGTAGGAGTTTTTCCCTCCTATTGATCTATCCCCTCGCCTAGCATACTTGTATTGAGGAGACAAACTATAGTGTCTATACTAGTTAATTAGCTAAGTATATTGAAGTAGAGAGAAGTACATAGGAGTCCCTTTACTCTTCTCGTTGTCCTCCCACCTAGCTAGTCTCTGAGGTTCGTTCTAAGTATCCTTTACCGTAGATTCTTCATTCTTCAATCCCTTCCTATCACATATATCGTTTAGCCCTCTATACTAGTTGGTACTAAGTTGAGGTGTTCTCTAGGATCTCTATCCAGTTATCATTTCTAGCCAGCTTTCCCTTGGGATAATATAAATTACGATACCTCGGAATACTCCTTGGTAAAGTGCTACAGCGGTATAATCTGTGCGCTTGTGGATTTATCCAATAGTCATAAGAAATACCAAGAGCTATTTGCTTTCATGATTCTTAAACACATGACCACTGGGATTTGAAAGGCCTATGATGCAATAATTGTTTAATGAGGTGGCTGCCTTAGTTGTTTTATGGTCTTTTTGGTAATGTTCATCTGTTGGACTGTTGACATGTCTTCATCTTGTCTTCTGGAATCATCCACTGCTCCTGCAACTATTGGGTGACCCCAACTTGATGGCAACAGTGAATGATTCAGAAGATTACATGGTTGCCATGTATGAGCACTGGGATTTTAAAGGCCTATGATGCAATAATTGACTAATGAGGTGGCTCCCTTACTGCTTTGTTGTCATGTCTATCGTCTGATCTGATGGAATCATCCACTACTAAGCAACTGTTGGGTGACCCCAACTTGATGGCATCAGTGAATGGTTCACCAGATTACATGGTTGCCATGTGAAAGACCTTGTTTGGTTTTGAGTAATTGATGAAACCTATGGACTAACTCTTGTACTAAGTGTATGATTAAGATAGGGTGGTTCACCTTAACTCATGGAGATAGAAGGATGACAATGGTGCATTGATCAAGTGCTTCATGAACTAAGGAAAAGAAGAAAGAGAAAAATAAAAATGGGCTCAAGGCAAAGGTATATCATAGGGCCATTTTCTGTTTAGTGATCAAGACACTATAGAGAGTGTGATCACATTTAGGATAGATAGTCGTACTATCAAGAAGGGAAAACTCGTTTCAATTACGGTTATCATGTGCCACTAGGTCATGTGCATTGCATATCTAAAATGAACCTAAGTGACACAAACATGAACTAAAATCCAAGAAATATATTGTAAAGGCTAACACAGGTGAACAAAGGTATGGATCACAAGGTGTTAGCACATGGAAGCTTGGAGAAGAAGCAGAGGCTCCGTTTGGAACTCAGAGGAGCTCCAGACGTAGGGTCCGGATGCAGGCAAAATGCCAACCAGACCAATGGACTTGCGTCCGGAAGCATACCCTAGCCTCGGCCAAGTCTGGGCAGAGCAACCGGACGCTGATCAGAGTCCGGACTTGGACTCCGGACGCGTGTCCGGATAAAAAGGCCTCTCTGGGAGCTCTCTATTTAGATCCGGACGCAGGCTCCGATGGTCTGGACTCGCACTGTGCAGTGCGTCCAGAGGCAATGGATGCTCTCGAGTGCTCTCGGGTTGCCCTAGAAATATTTCCGGACGCTGGTCCAGACGCTACTGTTCCTAGCGTCCGGAGGTGACACGTCAGCAGCAGGAAGGGCGCCAATGGGCGAATTCAAATGACAGAGGGTCCGGACGCATGCGCTATGGTCCGGATCCCCCTATGAAACAGCATCCGGAGCCCTGCAGAAAAGCGTGGAAGAGGAGAAAAACGACTAGTTGGTTTGGGATTGCTATATAAGTGTTGTGGTCGGCTCCTAGGGCAATCGCTTGCACTTTCTATTCACTTGAGACATTTGTGCTTGCTTGAGATAGCCCCCAACTCATTCTCTTCACTCTTGTTGCATACTTGTGAGAGTTTGAGTGATCCAAGTGCTTTGATCATTGCATTGCATCTTAGTGGCACTTGGTCATCGTCATTGCCACGAAGTTTCTTGTTATTCTTGGTGTTTGCCAACACCTAGATGGCTTGGGCGATTGAGGAAGCTTCGGCGCAATTGGTGATTGTTTGCGGCCGGCTTCGGTGATTGTGAGAGGGCTTGTACCCACCTCGGCGGAGCGCCAAAGGGTAACTCTAGTGGATTGCTCGTGTCATTGAGTTACTCTCATTTGGGTGGATTCTTCTGGCGCCCGAGTTAGTGGGCTAGGCTTGTCATTGCCTATTAGCCACCGAATCACCACTTGAGTAGTCGACACAATGGGGACTAGCTTGGTGGCAACCAAGTGAACCTCGAGAGAAAAATCAATTATCAACCTATCTCCCGGCTACTCATTGGTATTCTTGTGATTGGTTCTCTACATTGACATCCATACATCACAAGGCATTGGTATATCAATCACCTCCTCTCTTGTATTTACTTCTTCCATATCTTGCCTAGTTAGCTTGCTAGTTAGCTTCTTTATTAGTTGTTCTTGCTAGCTTGTGCTAAGTGCCTTAGGTTCTTGCTATTGATTGTTAAGAACTTAGTTAACTAGAATTGCATTGGATAGGTGGCTTTGCACCCCAAGTAGAGCTAGAGCAAAAAGCTTCGCTTAAGTGTTATCTAACATTTTGCTCTAGTGATTTGTAGAATTTTTATTAGGCTATTCACCCCCCTCTAGCCATCTAGGACCTTTCAAGTGGTATCAGAGCCGTGGTCACCACTATTATCAAGGCTTAACAACCTTCGGTGTTAGTGATGGCTCAAATATCATTCAACCATGTGGGAAGCAAACGACCAATGTTTGATGGCACATCATTTGATTATTGGAATAGGAAGATGAAGATGCATCTAGGCTCTATACATGAGAAGGTGTGGAGTGTGACCGAACATGACTTTGTCATTCTTGATGAAGCCGCTCCCACACCTAGAGAGCAAGAGAACCGGCAATGCAACACTATGGCTCTCAATGTGATCTACAATGACATTGACTCAAAAGTGTTTGAACAAATCAAAGATCTTGAGAAAGCAAGTGAAGTGTGGAAGAGACTTGAAGATACTTATGAAGGCACTTCAACGGTAAAGAATGCCAAGTTGTACATGCTCAAGGACAAGCTATCTCACTTCAAGATGAAGGATGATGAGTCCATCCTGGAGATGTTCCATAGGCTCCAAGTGATCATCAATGATCTCAAGAGCTTGGGTGAGAAGTTCAAGGATGAAGACTTCTCAAACCGGTTTCTTGGTTGTTTGCCCAAGAAATACAAAACCTTGAAGCAAATAATTAGGAGAAGAGCTTAGCTTTCAAAGCTTCATCATCCAAGAGCAAGGGCAAAGCAAAGAAGCAAGAATCAAGTGATGATGAAGAAGCAAGTGACCTTGATGATGAGATGATGGCCCTCTTTGTGCGCAAGTTTGGCAAGTTCATGAAGAAGAAGGGCTATGGTGCTAGAAAGAGAAGAGATAACTTCAAGGGCAAAGAATATGAAAAGAGATGCTACAAGTGCAAGAGCACCGGTCACATGATTGCGGATTGTCCCAATCATAGTGATGATGATGAGAAGAAGAATAGCAAGTATGAGAAGAAGGAGAAGAAGCTATCATTCACCAAGAAGAAGAAAGGTGAATCATACATGGTGACTTGGGATAGTAGTGATTCTTCCGATGATGAGTCTAGTGATGATGAAAGGAAGAAGACCAAAAAGAAGGCTTTGGCAAGCATTGCTATCAACAACAAGCCATCCATCTTCGACACTCCATCATGCTTCATGGCTAAGCCAACTAAGGTACAATCTCATGATGATAGTGATAGTGATGATGATAGTAGTGATGATGAGGAGGAGTACTCCAAGGAGGAACTAGTTGATATGATGAAGCAAACTTATGATTGCTTTGAGACAAAGAGGAAGGAGTGCAAAGAATTGAACAAGAAGCTTAAGGCTCTTGAACAATCCTTTGATGAGCTCAATGGCTCTCATGAGAGGCTAATGGAAGCCCATGAGAATCTTGAGAGGACTCACCACAAGCTTGAAAAGGCTCACTCCTCCCTACTTGACCAAAACAAGGATAAGATTGTTGCATCATGTAGCATTGGAGTAACTTGTGATATTCTAGATGAATTATTTTTCACTCCTATCATTGTTGCACCAACCGAGACACAATGTAGCACCTCCACTTGCACATCTACTAGTGATAGCTCAAAGGATGATGCTACACTAGTGATTGAAAATGAAAAATTGAAAAATGATGTTAATGAACTCACTCATGCTTTGGGTAAGGCATATGGTGGAGATGCCCGCTTGCTAAAGTGCTTGGGTAGCCAAAGATTCTCTCATTACAAAGAAGGTTTGGGCTATACACCCAAGAAGGGCAAGTCGGCCTTTGTAACTCCTAAGCCTAGCTTTGTGAGGAGCAATGGCCGGTTTTGCAACAAATGCAAGCAAGTGGGGAATGTTGACCAATATTGCAAACTTAACATGAGCCAAACCAAGTTTGCTAAAGCTACCTCTATTCACTTTGATTCATGTTATATGCTTACCAAAAGTGCTAAGGGTATCATGGCTAAGTATGTTGGCACATCCATTGTTGGCCCAAAGAAGAAGGCTATTTGGGTGCCAAAGTCCTTGGTCACTAACTTTGGAGGACCCAAACAAGTATGGGTACCTAAGAAGAACTAATTTGTTTTGTAGGTAAATTACAAGGCCGGAGGAAGGCATTGGATGCTTCATAGTGGGTGCACTCAACACATGATCGGGGATTCTAGAATGTTCAAATCAATCAACTCCAACACCAATGATGGCATTTATAGTATCACATTTGGGGATAATAGCAAGGGCAAGGTCAAGGGTCTTGGTAAGATTGCAATATCCAATTACTTGAGCATATCAAATGTCTTGCTAGTTGAGAGCTTGAACTTCAATTTGCTATCGGTAGCTCAATTGTGTGATCTTGGATTCAAATGCATATTTGGAGTAGATGATGTTGAGATAATTAGTGTAGATGGTTCAAACTTGATCTTCAAAGGCTTTAGATATGAGAACCTCTACCTAGTTGATTTCAATGCTAGTGAAGCTAAATTGTCAACTTGCTTGCTCACTAAATCAAGTATGGGTTGGTTGTGGCATAGAAGGCTTGTTCATGTTGGGATGAAGCAATTGAATAGATTAAACAAACATGACTTAGTAAGAGGCTTGAAAGATGTATTTGAGAAGGACAAACTTTGTAGCTCTTGTCAAGCCGGCAAACAAGTTGGAAACACCCATCCTAAGAAGAGTATAATGAGCACTAGTAGAGCATTTGCGTTGTTGCACATGGACTTGTTTGGTCCAACAACATACACTAGTATTGGAGGGAACAAGTATGGATTTGTCATAGTGGATGATCTTACAATATATACTTGGGTATTCTTTCTCAATGACAAGAGTGAAATATTTGCCACATTCAAGACTTTTGTCAAGAGATGTCACAATGAGTTTGAAACTACCATCAAGAAAGTGAGAAGTGATAATGGAAGTGAATTCAAGAATACAAGAGTTGATGAGCTATGTGATGAGATTGGAATCAAGCATCAATTTTCGGCCAAGTACACTCCTCAATCAAATGGCCTTGTTGAGAGGAATAATAGAACATTGATTGATATGGCAAGGTCTATGCTTAGTGAGTACAATGTGAGTCACTCCTTTTGGGCCAAAACTATCAACACCGCTTGCTACTCTAGCAACCAGTTGTATTATCACCCAATGATGGAGAAAACACCATATGAGCTATTGAATGGAAGAAAGCCCAACATTGCATACTTTAGAGTCTTTGGATGCAAATGCTACATCTTGAAGAAAGGCACAAGACTTGGAAAGTTTGTCAAGAAATGTGATGAAGGGTTCTTACTTGGTTACTCAACCACAAGCAAAGCCTATAGAGTGTGGAATTCGGCTAGTGGTATACTTGAGGAGGTTCATAATGTTGAATTTGATGAAACCAATGGCTCCCAAGTTGAGAATGAGAATCTAGAAGATGTGAGTGGATCTCAATTGGCAAATGCTATGAAAAGCATGGATATTGGTGATATTCGGCCTAGAAAAGTGATTGACATTGAAGATGATAAAGATCAAGTGCTCAACTCACCTATAAAGCAAGCTAGTGGTTCTCAAGCCCAAGATCAACAAGTTTCTAGTTCATCTCAACCAAGCTCAAGCAATCAAGTTCCAACTCTCCAACCGACCAACTTTTCAAGAGATCACCCCATTGATCAAATAGTTGGTGACATTACAAGTGGTGTTCAAACAAGATCAAGATTGGCATCCTTTTGTGAGCACTACTCCTTTGTATCATCCATGGAGCCAACAAAGATTGATGAATCCCTACAAGATGTTGATTGGGTCAATGCTATTCATGAAGAGCTCAACAATTTCATCAGGAACCAAATTTGGGAACTAGTTAAAAGACCCAAGAACTACAATGTGATTGGCACAAGATGGTATTTATAAACAAGAAAGACCAAGATGGTATAGTTGTGAGAAACAAAACAAGATTGGTAGCTCAAGGATACACTCAAGTTGAGGGTCTTGACTTTGGAGAAACCTATGCACCGGTTGCAAGATTAGAGGCAATAAGAATCCTATTGGCCTATGCATGTGCACACAACATCAAGCTATACCAAATGGATGTGAAGAGTGCTTTCTTGAATGACTACATCAATGATCTAGTATATGTTGAGCAACCTCCCAGATTTGAAGATGACAAGAAGCCCAACCATGTGTACAAGTTGAGAAAGGCTTTATATGGCTTGAAGCAAGCACCTAGAGCATGGTATGAAAGATTGAGGGATTTCCTTCTATCTAAAGGGTTCATCATGGGGAAGGTTGATACAGCTTCACCAAGAAGCTTGGCAAGGATCTATTTGTGCCCCAAATCTATGTGGATGACATCATATTCGGTTCAACCAATCAAGAATTTTGTGAAGAATTTGGCAAGATGATGGCAAATGAGTTTGAAATGTCAATTATTGGTGAACTTAGCTACTTCCTTGGTCTTCAAATCAAGCAATTGAAGAATGGCACCTTTGTGAGTCAAGGCAAGTACATCAAGGATATGATGAAGAAGTTTGGCTTAGAAGAGTCTAAAGGCATTAGCACTCCAATGGGCACTAATGGACATTTGGATAGTGATGCTAGTGGCAACATGGTGGATCAAAAGCTATATCGGTCTATGATTGGAAGCTTACTCTATGTGACCGCTTCTAGGCCGGATGTGATGTTTAGTGTATGCATGTGTGCAAAATTCCAAGCCTCTCCAAGAGAAAGTCACTTGAAGGCTACAAAGAGAATATTGAGGTACTTGAAGCATACACAAGATGTTGGATTGTGGTATCCCAAGGGGTCTAACTTTGAGTTGATTGGATATTCGGACTCCGACTATGCGGGATGCAAGATTGATAGAAAGAGCACATCGGGCACATGTCAATTTCTAGGCATGTCACATGTATCTTGGTCATCAAAGAAGCAAAATAGTGTTGCACCCTCTACCGCCGAAGCCAAATACATAAGTGCGGGTAGTTGTTGTGCTCAATTGCTTTGGATGAAAGCAACTTTGGATGACTTTGGAATCAAATTCAAGCAAGTGCCATTGCTATGTGACAATGAAAGTGTGGTGAAGCTAACCAACAACCCGGTCCAACATTCAAGAACCAAGCACATTGATGTAAGGCACCATTTCATAAGGGATCATCAACTCAAGGGTGATATCAAAATCACAAGTGTTGGCACCGATGATCAACTTGCCGATATATTCACCAAGCCATTAGATGAGAAGAGGTTTTGCATGCTAAGGAATGAATTGAACATTCTTGACTTCTCAAATATGTGTTGATGCACCCCCCATATATGACATGCCTCTCCTTCGAGCTATGCAAGGTACAAGTTGATTGACATGTCATTCATCCTTATTAGGACTTGTTAGTGCATCTAGACATCAATTCATTAGGATCATTCATGAAAATCAAATGATTTGATGCTTATATGGTACCACTATTGCTTCTATGCTTGATTTGATCTAGTGGTAGCATATGACATATTTGTGGGCTTGCAATCCTAGAGTTTGATCTAGATCATGAACTTCAAATGTTTAGCTCAACATGGGCAAGATAGCCATTCTAGGATGTGTGAACAAGCATGTCCATGGTTTAAACCGAGTTAAATAGCTTGGGGCAAGTAATCTAGATTGAACCACAACTAAAAATTTTCTCCAATAATCAAACCTTTGAGCACATCTTTTATGATAATAGATGACAAAAGGGGAGAAGTAAGTAGTAAGACAAAGAAAAATATTTTGGAAATTTTGAAAATGAAAGCACACAAGTAGGGGGAGCAAGCCTATGAATAAAGTTGTTGCATATTGTTGTGCATTCATAAGTGCTTGCTTGCATATGTACTTATTTTCATGATATGCTTGTGTGGTGAATGCTAGAAACTTAAATTGTCTTGGTGCTTGAAGAACTAGCATGATTAGATCTTGATATTTTCATATGGTATCTAATTCTCTCAAAGTGTTTCCAAGTTGTTTTTCAAGTGGTTTCTAGGCATTTATGGTGCTAAGGATGGTTTATATTGCACTCTGATTGGTATCACGCTTCAAAGGTCCATTCTACACACCTTAGCATCATTTGGTAGCATTTACTCTCCCACAATTTCTATTCATGCATATGTGATCAAAATGAACCAAACTCATATATCACATATGTAGGGGGAGCTAATACTACCAAAGTGGAATTTTCATTATATATATTCTCTCGTGAAAGGTTGTCATCAATTACCAAAAAGGGGGAGATTGAAAGACCTTGTTTGATTTTGAGTAATTGATGAAACCTATGGACTAACCCTTGTACTAAGTGTATGATTAAGATAGGGTGGCTCACCTTAACTCATGGAGCTAGAAGGATGACAATGGTGCATTGATCAAGTGCTTCATGAACTAAGGAAAAGAAGAAAGAGAAAAAAGAAAATGGGCTCAAGGCAAAGGTATATCATAGGGCCATTTTCTGTTTAGTGATCAAGACACTATAGAGAGTGTGATCACATTTAGGATAGATAGTCGTACTATCAAGAAGGGAAAACTCGTTTCAATTACGGTTATCATGTGCCACTAGGTCATGTGCATTGCATATCTAAAATGAACCTAAGTGACACAAACATGAACTAAAATCCAAGAAATATATTGTAAAGGCTAACACAGGTGAACAAAGGTATGGATCACAAGGTGTTAGCACATGGAAGCTTGGAGAAGAAGCAGAGGCTCCGTTTGGAACTCAGAGGAGCTCCGGACGTAGGGTCCGGATGCAGGCAAAATGCCAACCAGACCAATGGACTTGCGTCCGGAAGCATACCCTAGCCTCGGCCAAGTCTGGGCAGAGCAACCGGACGCTGATCAGAGTCCGGACTCGGACTCCGGACGCGTGTCCGGATAAAAAGGCCTCTCTGGGAGCTCTCTGTTTAGATCCGGACGCAGGCTCCGATGGTCTGGACTCGCACTGTGCAGTGCGTTCAGAGGCAATGGATGCTCTCGAGTGCTCTCGGGTTGCCCTAGAAATATTTCCGGACGCTGGTCCGGACGCTACTATTCCTAGCGTCCGGAGGTGACGCGTCAGCAGCAGGAAGGGCGCCAATGGGCGAATTCAAATGACAGAGGGTCCGGACGCATGCGCTATGGTCCGGATCCCCCTATGAAACAACATCCGGAGCCCTGCAGAAAAGCGTGGAAGAGGAGAAAAACGACTAGTTGGTTTGGGATTGCTATATAAGTGTTGTGGTCGGCTCCTAGGGCCTTCTATTCACTTGAGACATTTGTGCTTGCTTGAGATAGCCCCCAACTCATTCTCTTCACTCTTGTTGCATGCTTGTGAGAGTTTGAGTGATCCAAGTGCTTTGATCATTGCATTGCATCTTAGTGGCACTTGGTCATCGTCATTGCCGCGAAGTTTCTTGTTATTCTTGGTGTTTGCCAACACCTAGACGGCTTGGGCGATTGAGGAAGCTTCGACGCAATTGGTGATTGTTTGCGGCCGGCTTCGGTGATTGTGAGAGGGCTTGTACCCACCTCGGCGGAGCGCCAAAGGGTAACTCTAGTGGATTGCTCGTGTCATTGAGTTACTCTCATTTGGGTGGATTCTTCTGGCGCCCGAGTGAAAGTGCATATAGCCCTTTAGTGAGTTTTGGTGAATTGAGTGATAACACAATTAAAGGTCTAACAAGTTTGCTAAGTGTATCAAAGGTTCAACATGAAAAGCAAACTTGATGGTATTTCACATAGTGTTGAAATGAAGGACAAATTGTGTATTGTTGTATTGGAATATTATGGGAATAATCTAGTTCAAGCAAAAGACAACAATGCAAATGGAATCAATGAAATGACCTTTATGTTGTGGGATATCATAGTATCATGTGAAAGCAATCATACTTGACAAATGACAAATGAGACATGAGTTGATGATTTTGAATTGGTCTCTACAATGGGTTGCTTTACATGAACAAGAAGTGTTGAGTGTCAAGCCAAAATGGAGAGGATATAAGGAATAGTGAATTGGCTTGACCATATTGATATTGATCCATATATGTCTCTATGTGAGCCAAATTGAAGCTTGATTGATCTCAACATTTATATCTAGAAGATATTCAAGCAAGGATCATAATATTGAAGAAATGGCTATTCAATGGATGCTTGATATGACGTGACTTGAGTATGTCTTGATAAGGTGAAGATAGCAAGGAAAGATCTTCGAGGTACTAAGCGGAGGTGAAGGGTAAGCAAAGGCTCTAACCGAGGTACCATGGCTAAGGTGAAGAAGAGATTACTTGCATTGAGTCGAGGTACTAATCAAGCTATGAGAATTCATCTTGTGTTGAGGATCAAATCATTAGTAGAAGTGACTTGAAGCCATGAGTTGAACTAACATGTATGGAAATGGTTCAAGTCACATGCTCAAGGTATATTTGCTCAAGAGAAGAGACAAAGTTGATTGCAGCCCCTATGAAGCAATATTGAGAAGAAATGACATATGAAGACATTGAGAACTCAAGTGGTTAAAATAGTTATTTTCCATTGATCTTGAGTATAGGTATGCCGTACTATCAAGGGGGATGCAATACGAATGATAGACAAGTCTCAAGTGCTCAAACTAACCAAACCCAAGTGCTAACATGAGAGAAAACCTTAGAACTTCACATGCACTTGTTGATCTTGGACTTTTTCTCTATTGGGTTGGATAGCCCTTGAAACAAGCTTTCTAGAATGTCCGAGATCACTGAAAACGGAGTCCCGAGTCAAAAGTTATGGTTGTTTCGGTTGGGTGACTTTTGTTGTCTCTAGAAGGTCGGCAGTGCCGCACTTCAAGGTCGGCAGTGCCGCCCTCGAACAACCACAACGGCTAGTTTTCGAATCCTAACGGTTGGATTGAGTGGGGTGGGTATATATACACCTCCCACGCCTCCTAGTGAGGCTACTGGTGTGCAGAACACTCTAAACCCTTACAAAGCCATTTGAGAGCTCTCCCCAACCCTCTCTTTGTGAGAGTTAAGTGCTTAGTGAGTGATTAAGTGTTGGGGCTGTGTGATTGAGAGCTAGAGACCAGATTGGAGCTAACCAAACCTTGAGCACTTGTTGGGCTTCGTCAATCTTCGTTGTGCATTTGTTACTCTTGGAGGTGAAGCCTCCTAGACGGCTAGGCGTCGCCCGACAAGCTCCCGTGCTTGTGGTGAGAAGCGGGATCAGTTTGTAAGACCCTCTTGCAGCTAAGAAATCACCCCTCACTTCAAGGATTAAGTTCCTTGATTTGAGAACGAGGGAAGGGCAAGCCTTGTGTGGCGAGCCTTAGCCTTGTGTGGCGAACCTCAACAACGTGGATATAGGGAAGCCTTGGTGGCGAGCTAAACCACGGGATAAATCCTTGTGTCTTGTGTGTTGTTTACTTTCAAGTATTTCTTGCATAGACATTGCTAGGGTTTGAGGTTTCAATTGGAGCTAGAAAGTGATTTTTGTGGTAACCAGTCTTCGAACTAGTTCTGGATCTGAAACTGCAGGGACAGGCTCTCACTGGTATCTAGTTTCTCCCAGCGAAATCTGAGCTCGATCTGAGTTATATTTGGAGGTAGGCAGTGCCGACCTTAAAGGTAGGCAGTGCCGACCTCTCTTCCTTTTGAGTCGTGAGGTGAATGTTTGCAGGGTCACTATTGAGCATCTCAGGATCTCGTTCCCACAGTTTGGGCTGAATTGGACCTACGGTCATAGGTCGGCACTGACGACCTCAAAGGGAGGCAGCGCCGCCCTCAGTGCTAATAGTTGTTTGAGATAAATTTTTGTAGGCCTATTCACCCCCCCCCCTCTAGTCCTCCTAGGTGACATCAAGGTCCTTTCACCAAGTTAGTGGGCTAGGCTTGTCATTGCCTATTAGCCACCGAATCACCACTTGAGTAGTCGACACAACGGGGACTAGCTTGGTGGCAACCAAGTGAACCTCGGGAGAAAAATCAATTATCAACCTGTCTCCCGGCTACTCATTGGTATTCTTGTGATTGGTTCTCTACATTGACATCCATACATCACAAGGCATTGGTATATCAATCACCTCCTCTCTTGTATTTACTTCTTCCATATCTTGCCTAGTTAGCTTGCTAGTTAGCTTCTTTATTAGTTGTTCTTGCTAGCTTGTGCTAAGTGCCCTAGGTTCTTGCTATTGATTGTTAGGCACTTAGATAACTAGAATTGCATTGGATAGGTGGCTTTGCACCCCAAGTAGAGCTAGAGAAAAAAGCTTCGCGTAAGTGTTATCTAACCTTTTGCTCTAGTGATTTGTAGAATTTTTATTAGGCTATTCACCCCCCCCTCTAGCCATCTTGGACCTTTCACCATGTATGTGTTTTGGTCTTGTTGTATTGAGTGTATATTCGGTTATTTTGAAAACATGTGCAACCACCAATGATTTAAATACAATTTATTAACTGTATAGCTGAGACCTCTGCTGCTTTTCAACTGGGGTTTAGCCACCAATGATATGTTCTGTTGCTTTGAATTGTTGCATTTCATTTTGTTGTTGGGTGTTTATTTGTGGCCTGTGATGCAAGCTGTATGGGAAAATGAGGTGGCTACTTGTGGTTTTCCTTGCTGTTTTCAAGTCAGTCATCAAATTCATCCGAACCATCCATTCTCCTGCAACTCCTTTGAGGTTGATGGCAGAGAATGGATGGTCAGATGGGTTCCATGGCTGTCTTGTCTTTGTCTTGTGTCTATTTGGAGTTAATTGAGAAATTTGTAGCCACCAATGACACCTTCTTTAAGTTCTGAGGCCAACTATTTGTACATATCTCTCTGTATTTCTCATGTTGTTCATTGGTAAGGAAATTGAGATGTACTGAATTTGTTTCATATTACTCTGTAGATCTTCAAGTTCCTTACTGATGGTTAGTTAGAGTTTATGTTTGCACACATGTCCAACTCTGGCCATGAGACACATCCATACACTGCATGTACCATAGATGGCCTATGGTACTGTAGCTGGATGGGTGTGTTCCATGACCAAAGTAAGATGTTTATGTGTCAAATGGATTACTATTTTTACTGTTCCTTTCTATTCTCTGGCCTATGATGCAAAGTTATAAAATCTGGACAATGCATTTTCCACGTATGGCCTATGATGCAAAGTTGTAAATCTGGACATGTGTTTTCTTCTAATCTTCAAATCTGTTATCAAGCCCTATTTGTGCACATCCATCCTCTGCAACACCAGCTTCTACCTATTGTTGTGTGATGGCAGTGCATGGATGTGCACAATAGGATTCCATAGCAGCCTTGACATGTTGTTTTCCTGCTGAGGCCATACATGTTTTTTTCAGAAAAATGGGGAGTTACTATGTGGTTTTCAATGGCAAGAAACCTGGGATTTATATGACATGGCATGAGTGCAGTGACCAAGTACTTGGATTCAGGAATGGTAAATACAAGAAGTACTCTGACTATGACTATGCACTTTGTGATTTTAATGCCTATTTTGTTTGCTCGAGTAAAGCTAGTTCTTCAACGATTCATGGTAAGAATGTTGGGCATGTACTCCATGGTCCTGAAACAGGAGTATGGAGTTCTGTTCATTGGAAGAATTACACCATTTTTGGGTTGTTAGTGCTTGTTTTTGTTCTTTCCTTCAGGGTCTTCTTTTGTTGTACTTGAGGTGCCCTCTGCTGGTCTCTGTTGTTTCTGTAAGACTAATTTGTAACCTATGTTGGCCTGTGATGCAAACTGAACATGGTGTCTGCTGTAATTGCTTATATTTGTATTTGTTTCATGGTTTCCATCCAACTCTTGTGGACCATCACTCAGCTGCAACACCAAGCTCTTGCTTGAGCAGATGGCACTGAATGATGCCCCCAGGAGTTCTATGACTGTCATGAGTTCTTCTATCTGGTTCTTTGGGACTTATTTAAATTTGATTATACATTTTGGATGACAGGCACCTGTGATTTACTTAGAAATGGGATGACAACAACTTGTTCAAAGCTGAGGCCACTTCTTTTGACTGTTTTTCTTCTTCCTCAACACCTATGGTCCAATTCAGATGTTTTAATTTCGTATTCAAACTGTTTGTTATCAACACTTATGTAAAGTGATGTTAAATGGCAATATCATTCAAAAAAAAGTGTTGTTTCTTCCATATATATTGCCACAAACTATGCTCTTATCTTCCTATGTGGGTTGCTGTGTGGGTGTGATGCCTGGGAACACACCAGCCAAGCCAGCAACCAAACACAGCCCCCTTTGGGCGGTTGGTGTGGTAGCCGGCGGTTGGCTTGCCGGCCAGGCTGCTGGCTACCAGCCAAACACGGCCTCGCCTAGGCCGAGCTCGCTGCGGCCAGGAACCAAACACGACCGGGTGGCCCAAAGGTGTCTGGCTTTGGCTGGCCAAAGCCTGGTCCCTGGGCCAGGCTCCCCAGGACCTCCGCAGCAAACACGCCCAAGATGTCCTTGAAAAGACTCCTTTTTGGGTGGTACATTTCTAGATTTCCTCTGTGTTGACATTTGTATATTTTCTGAAACGCACTAGTTTCTAGATTTTCTTTAAGAAACTGTGCATTTGATAGGTTTTCTTTAAGAAACTGTGCATTTGATAGGTTTTCAAACCAGATTTCCCTTATAAGGAGGTGTTGGATCCATTTAGTCCCTGTCACATCAGACATTCAAATGTTAATTAAAATAACTAAATTTGAGCTAATTATAAAACTAATTGCATAAGTCATGACTAATTCACGAGACGAATCTACTAAACCTAATTAATCGAGCATTAGCATATGCTTACTATAGCACCACATTATCAAATCATTGACTAATTAGGCTTAATAAATTCATCTCATAAATTAGTCTCTATTTGTATAATTAGTTTTATAATTAATCTATATTTAACTTCCTGAATTAGTGTCAAGTATTCAATGACATAGGGACTAAACTTTAGCAGCGGTGAACTAAACACCCTCTAAATCAGATCAATTTTATTTTTCTTAACTAGCTAAATGTGTTGCTACGGGTATATTTCCATCATGTAAGGACCAAACTTTAGTCATCATTACCGAGGAACTATTTTGAATTCTGGATATATTGAAGTATTTCTGCTAAGTGTAATTAATTTCAAATGTCATTTGACAAAAACATCCGAACTGCACACCCCTTTTGTTCGAATTTCTGCAGCTTCAGTAAAGAGAGTTCTAAATACTAAAAATATTCAACACATGTGAAGTAATAGGAGTCATTGGTCAGAAATGTGTGGAACCTTTATTCAGGCCAACCTATAGGCTAACACATTTTAGATTAGACACAGAAAAAACCATAACAAAATGAGTCCATAAGTCAGCTTTCTATTCTCAGCATAAGTCAGCTTCTGCTCTCTGCTTCCTAATCTTCTCCCCACCGTCTAGTAGCTTTAACACCAGAGCCTGTTTTCAACAATTTATTACTCATATTCTCCTTTGAAAATTGAAAAAGTCAGCTGCAGTTTTCAGTGCCCTGAAATTTCCAGTCCTTCTAATCCCTTCGATTTTTCAGAAGTACCAAGAAAGAGAACAGCCTCACATGCTAGCAGCCAGCCAATGTTCCTACAAAACAAATACTTCACATATTGTGCAAGTTCCAAGAGTAAATATATTATGAATTTATGATGTCTTGGCTGGTCCTTGCAAAATAAAACTTCAACCTCAAATAGGTTCACTATGAACTTCCCATCTTGAGGGCATTTCCTATTCGCTTCAGCATTCAGAGATTCTTACATGTTTGAAAGCCGAAAGCGGAGTACCGCATTCTAAACCCAACACCGCTTGGGCATTATTTTAAGTAAAAAAGTGGAGATAATCGGAAGTAGTTGTTTGTAGTAGTACAGTAGGAAATTGATAATCACCTTGATGACAACACAAGAGCAGCCTACAACCTTTTGCCTTGCCCTCAGAATCAATCTTGCAAAGCTAAAGAGAACCACAGATGAAGGTTGTTAAGATTAAAACTCACTTTACATAACAAAGAACATGACTAATACTGAGAAGTTTGAAGCAAAGTGGAGAATGGCATGATAAGCAATTTTGTATGTTAACTCACCGCACAACTAAAACAGAATATAGAGGCATATGAACATACCAAAACCATATTATATTCTCCTCTCTCAACATTAAGCAGAACAATGTAAGCCATACGATATACAAAGTAAAACAAGGTATATTTCAAAGAAAGAATTCTCTAACTCATCCCAACCCACCTGCCAACAGTTTCAGTGATAGGCACAGTAACCAGGTGAACATTGTGCTCAGCCTCAGAGAGCCTTCACGAGGTTGACATAATCAGGCTGCTCACAGTCCTTGGCAAGCACACAAAGCTGAGCTGCATGCTTATCGATGGCTCTGACGACCTCACTAAGACCCTTCACACATGCTTCTCTCGATGGCTTTGGTTGCCTCACTACTAAGAGTCTAAGACCCTTCACAAGGCCATCATGTGCACCTCACTTCTTCATGACGAGCTGCAGAGCAGTCATCTCAGATCCATCGGGTCGCCAAGAACCGAGGTAGGTGCCTCAACTGCAGCTGTGAGCTCCTGATCCCTGCGGAAGCACAAAATTAAGTTGAGCTGATGAGGTTCCTGTGTTGTATTGTATTCATGTAGCAGTCACCAAACAATCGAATTTGCAACACAAATCCCCGTAGTGAATCATTAATACAGTTAGTACTCAACAAACTAACAGAATCTACCTGATTTACAAAATATAAAGACTCATGTGGGTTGTCTTCCAGCGTTTTAACAGCAATCCCCAATTCAAAACCAGATTAAGATAGCTGGGCTCTTGGAACTATCAGCCAACCCTTGCAACTCAGTCAGCCCATCGTCCACCTGAACCCCTAAACAGCCCCGCATCCGCTGTGGTAGGACAGATACGATGTAGAAACTACTATTCAGTAGGTAATAATCCTAAGCAGACAGACCCGCGTGAACAGAACGCAGGCCTCAATAGAAGCAAAGCGAAATAAAGCCCACCCGCTGACCCGCGACTGCCTACTAGCTGTACCTAAGGCGTTGGCGGGCATTTCGTCGAACACCCTCCGTGCGTGGGGGCGGGAGAGCCAGCGTGGCGTGTTACGGTGTTAAACCAACCTTTGGGGAGGCGACGGTGGTCTGCGCTCTGCGCGGCTCGCAGGGCACGGAGTGGGAGAGGAGAAGGAGCATGGGAGGCCGGTGGAGGCGGCGCGCCGCGGTTCCGAAAGCGGACGCTGGCAGGCTGCGTCCGCCGCGGAAGCTAGCTCAGGCCTGGCTTCGCGGAAACGACTGGCAACCTCGTTCCGAGCTAGCCTGGCTAACAGGTGGTCGGTGGCTACAGCAAGCCTGGCTAACAAGTCCAACCAAGCAATTAAACGAGAAAATGACAATTTTGCCATTCTCACGGTGGATTTCGCTATTTTGTCATCATGTAAAGGGGATTCACTGTTTTGTCACACGCTGGAATGCCATTTAAATGTTGCTGTCAAGTTTCTATTCCAAAATTGCCCTTGCCTTCTTCTCGGCATGTTGCTGCTGCACACACACCGCAGCCATGGCTGCCATTTGGTGGCGCAGCCAGCTCCCTTCTCAAATCCCTCTCTGCCCGGGCCGAGTACCCCATCGTTGGAGCACCAATGCTGCACGGCGTCACCGAGCGGCCTCCGCTCGCCTAGATGCGACCGGGATGCGTGCGCGTGGCCAGGAGGCCTCGGTCCACCTCCGACGGTGACCTTCACGGCGGTCTCCGCCCTAGGTGCTTCCCCACCAATTTGCCGCTGCCAGTGGCCTTCCAAGTGCGGCGGTGGGTACGGCAGCTGCGGGGACATACACATGATCCGGCACCTGCTGGTGAAGCGTGCGGCGTACGCGTACATGCCGATGGCGACGTCAGCGAGGGAGGACCCCGGCCGCTGCGGCTGGCGCTGGCGTAGCCTGCTCTGCCGCCTGCTACTCGGCTGCCTCAGCTTCATCGGGGCGTTCATCTGGCCTTGATGCTCGTCCGGATACACCGAACGTGCGCTTCTGGTTTCGGATTGCAATTTCTCCGATCCATGCTCTTCCAGTTCTTGTGTGCTCATGGATTTTTTTTTCTTATTTCTCTTTTTTACTTTCCGAGAATCCATGGGATGTGATTGAGGTGAAGTTTGTGTAAATAAATTGCTAGGATTAGGCAGTAATGAAAGTTGAGATCATACTAGAAGGAAGGGAAATGACTAATTGCACACTAACAGTTTATTATGAGTAGTATCCATGCACTAATGATTGGTGCAATGAATATACGAGAGCAATAATTTGTCGACGAAATATGCGTCGTAGTCTACCTAGGGGTACCCTACGGTAGTAGATTGTTAGGCGGAGATGTGGCGACGACGATCAAGCGTAACACAGAGAGCGTAGACACGGCGATTTAGACAGGTTCGGGCCGGCAAACCGTCGTAATACCCTACGTCCTGTGTTCTGGTGGCTAGATTGATCTCGTATATCAGGTTACAAGATCTGTAGATGATCTGAGAGAAGTTATCTGGGGTTTTTTAGGGGGGTCCCTGCTCGCCTTATATAGTCGGGGAGCAGGGTTACAAATTTCATATCCTAACAGATTACGATCGGTTCCCTATGGCAAAGGATCCGAGTCTATCTACTAGGATCTTCCTTGGCGAGAAAGTCTTCTTAGTAGTCCTTAGCGAGCACGACGGGCTGGTCGCGTGCCGCAAGGCCTCGTGGGCTAGGTTGTCTCCTGGTCGGCAGGCCTAAGAAAGTCCCTGGGGATATGCCAAGGTTATATCCCCAACAAGTCCCCGAGCACGTTATATTCTTCTGGCGAGTCTACGGCGTCATCCTGAGAGGCATCCAGCTGGTCACCCTCGTGCGGGGTGGTCGTCGTAGAGCCTCGACCAGATGCTGCTCGGAGAGGTTTCCCGACCAGGTCGATCTGGTCGAGAATGTCGTATCCTGGCGTGCGAACTGGTCGCCTTGCCTGATGATGTGGCTGCTTGCTGGGAGAATGTGACGTGCTGAAGAAGAAAAAACTTTTGAAAGGTCTTTCCCTGGTGAAGTGTACCCACTTAGGCTCTGCAAAAACCGCACATTAAAACAGCAGAGCTTTGCTTATGAACAAGATTAGTACATTCACCACAAGGTGAAGTGTACCCACTTAGTCCCCGAGCATGGTGGCAGGTGAAGTATGCACGTGGTGTCATGCTCTATAAAGCGGTGCACAAAGTAAATAAATAGAGATTGGAGCATAAATTTGTAAAAGCGACTGCGAATACCCGTAGTCCCCGAGCCAGATGGAAGGAGCTCGGAGAGATTCTTGTATCGGGGTCTCTTGTTTTTTTATTCGCAGTCCCCGGGCGTCAGTCCCCGGTGTTGTCCTTCCAGGCGTTGTTCTCTGGCGTCCTGGTCACAGTCCCCGAGCGTTGCTCGATGTGGGACTGGACGAAGTCCCCGAGCCTGGTCGGGACTGCAACTGACATTGAGGGTGGTAGTTGGTGTTGACGGAGTCCCCGAGCGTGTTTGTGCGTGTAGATCTGTCGACCGTGTCGGCCAGGTTGCTATAGTTATATCTTCTTCCTGAAAAATAACAAAGATGCACGTCCAGTCCCCGGGACCGTAGCATTGGCCAAAAGAAATGATTAGCCACAAAGTATAAGATGAAAGGTAAACAAGGTTGAATGGGCCGTAATTTTGTGTCTGGTTTTATCGGCCCGTTTGTGCGGTGCAAAAGGTGGTTGGCGTGGCGGTTCCGTATTCGATCGGTGCGGTTTCCCAAAAACCCTGGAAGTCGAAGCGCCGCGCCGATTGTATAAAGGATGAAACCCGCGGCGGAAAGGGGAACAACTGCGTCTTTTGCTTTTTTATCCGAAGGTGTGTAGGACTCGAAGAGGCGCGACTCCCTTGCCTGGGTTGTTCAATCAGGGGGGAGGTTTGTCTATATATCCCTGTGAAGCTTCGGGTAAGTATCGATTCCTATCACGTTGATTTCCTTTGCATTGCCTAATCGCAGGCTTTGAGAGGGTTTCGTCGACGCTAGGGTTTGGTCGGTGGAGATGGAGGGTGGTGGTGCGCGCCTTGAGTGGGTCCCTCCGCCTTGCTTTGGGAGACATTTCTTTATCTTGTCATGCTTTAAAGTTCATCAATCACTTTAAGCATGACACATCCTTGTCTTCCACTACTTCTTGTCCAAAGTGGGGAAATGAAAAAGACTTTCTCTACTCCACTCTCACATATTCAATGCAAAATATTTAATATCTTCTATGGAAATGATGAATAGTTGCTCTACTAAGTGTTTCTCTAGAACTTAGTTTACAACTTGGTACTTCTTTAAGTATGGATTATTTGGCTTAAAAGAAACCATCATGAACCTCAAACTTTTGTGGGTTGCAAATGTCGTAACTAAGTCTAAGTAGTTGTGAGACATGATATGACAAGATAAGAGCTGCTATAATATTCTTCTAAGCAAGAATGACTATCGGAGTTTTATTTATTAAAATAATAAAATACTTTGTTGTTCCTCAATGGTGAAAACTCTCTCTAGTTTGTTGCTATCAAATGAGACATAGACTATGCAAAATTATGCAACATTCAGGGGAATTCTAAAGTCCCAAAGTTTATGAGCACTCCAAAGCTCTCTTGAAAAAAATGATGAATGAGCATCTTCAAAGCTCATAGAAAAATAAAACAGATAGTCATGTGTCAAAATAATTTTAGAAAAGAGAGATCATCCACAAATAGGAGTGTTGATCATTCACCATGTTTCCACACACTTGCACATCTTGATCTAAGAGTATGACACTTCTCTCCTCGGATCTGGAATTTGACTTTACAATATATGCAAGGTAAGTTTGCTACATCTTTGATCCCTACCTAGCTCCACATAAGCTTTAGAGATAGGAAGAAAGAAGGCAAACTTCTGATATATGCCTTGGTGAGAAATCATACACCTTATGAGCGACTCGAGAGTCCCATTTGAGGAACACTAAGTTTTCTTTTACAAAACCTTACAAAACCTCTGATATGAAACTTGTGAAAGAATGAGAAAATTAGTGCTCAAGTCAAGTTGCTCTATCTTTCAACCTCTTAAGACAAAGGATAAAGCTATAAGCCCCATGAAGGACTAAGGTAATATGGGTGAGTCTTTATTGCTAAATTTTCCATTCAAAAGAGAAGTATAATTGTTGTAGCCTTAGTACTCTTGAAATATGAAGCATAGTAGCAACTTCTGATCCATCGAGCTAAGTTTGATTGTTTGCTCGGGACGAGCAAAGGTTAAGCTTGGGGGATCTTGTTGGCATAAATTATGACCATCTTTTACATAGCAATAATGTTGCCACCAATCCAGTGATCAAGGATAACCAAACACATCATGAGCATAATATATCAAATAACTAGTTCCACATGTCCATGAGTGTTTGAGTGCATGAATGAACAAATAGAGCAAAGGAGAGCCATATGGGACCACCATGCTCTCTCCTCTCGGCCATGATCCAAGAGAGACACTCTAGAGTGGAATCCATCCATTGGATTACTCTGTGTTTCCTCTCAACGGCTCACAAGCGAAGCGCATGGATCCATGGGCCCACACCAAGGAGATAAACGTGACAAACACCACAAAACCAACAACCAACACCTATGACGAGTGGGACCAGCACCAGGGAGCAGAGGAGGGCCAGAACCCCCAAGGGGGGATTCGGCCGAATGCCCTTTGGGCCCAAGCAGGCCCCACTCAGTCCCTGACTGGTGGGACCTCATCCCAGGAGGCAAGGGAGGGCCCACTGATCATAGGGGGATTCGGCCGAATGCCCCATAAGTCGGTTGGGATCCCTCCAACCGCCATAGCTTCTCCCCACGTGTTAGATCACAACCATCCATGCCTTGGTCGGTTCCAAGGTCGGTTGGATCCAAGGGTGGAGAATGGAAGGCCCTGGATCGCTGACGTGGCGCCGGAGTAGCCCCTACTCCACCTCCTACTATAAATAGAGGGTCACACCCCCCCTCTCTAATCATGAAGAAGAAGCCTACAAGCTCTTTTCCTTAGATTGTTCTAGGAGTTAGTCTAGAGTGGGAGTTAGAGTTGAGTCGAGCTGTGCTCGGGATTTCCGGAGTCGTCTTCTGGAGAGTCTAGTATAGCTCTTGTATCTTTCCTTCTTTGTAAGACTTTATCTTATTCAATATATACTTTCTCTTTACTTTACTTAGTATTTACTTTGAGCATTTCTATACTAGATATAGTCTTGCTATATGTTTTTGCTCTTTAATAGCCTTTACACCCATAGTCTGTGATCCTTGTGACCTTTCCCGTATGCGATCATTGCCTATCATAGGGTGCTTTGATTATAGATCGTAGTCAAAGTAGTAAGTTGTGTGTAAGCATGGTGCTTATACATCATCTTATCCTTGGTTATCTCTTGCTGCACGGATTGTTTGTGGTAGCTAGCAAGAGGTGACAACCTTGTCTAGTCGTTGTATTCCACCACGTGTTCTTAGGCAAGTTCTTAAAAGGTACGAGCCCCATAAGAAGAGGACGCGGTCCGGTAGGAGTTTTTTCCTCCTACTGACCTATCCCCTCGCCTAGCATACTTGTATTGAGGAGATAAACTATAGTGTCTAGACTAGTTAATTAGCTAAGTATATTGAAGTAGAGAGAAGTACATAGGAGTCCCTTTACTCTTCTTATTGTCCTCCCACCTAGCTAGTCTCTGAGGTTCGTTCTAAGTATCCTTTACCGTAGATTCTTCATTCATCAATCCCTTCCTATCACATATATCGTTTACCCCTCTATACTAGTTGGTACTAAGGTTGAGTGGCTCTCTAGGATCTCTCTCTAATTATCATTTCTAGCCAGCTTTCCCTTGGGATAATATAAATTACGATACTTCGGAATACTCCTTGGTGAAGTGCTAAAGCGGTATAATCTTTGCGCTTGTGGATTTATCCAATAGTCATAAGAAATACCAACAGTAGGGCGGTGGTCGCTGGAGATGATGTTGTTATGTACTTCAAGGTCATGATGCTGGTTTATGCCGATTCGGCGAATCCGGAGGCGCGTGCTATCCTTGGTTCTATCGGTGGAGGTGCCCTGCAAGATGGTCGTTTTTGCGACCGTCTCTTGCGTCGTCTTCGGGGCCGCTCTCGTGATGACATGCACAGGAGCAGGCGGTCTCTAGGTATTCGTGCGCCGGAGGATGTTCCGGATTTAGTCTTGGTCGTCGCTCCTCATCAGTGTTCCTGGAGCGAGTGTCGCCGCTGGGGTGATAATGCGCCCAGGATCATCATGTACTGTAGCTTTGAATGTCAGATTCGACATGAGTTTGATCTCTAGACTAGGAACATTTGTGAGGTGGTCGCCTATCGCATTAGTAGGATGAAGTTATAATTTGCGGGAATAACTTTTCCTTGGACGTTGTCTCTTCAATGTCGATTGTGTGACCCTGCTTTGTTTTGCTGCAAGACAACAGTGATTTGTATCTCGGATACAAGTGGTTGGACGTGTAAGTGAAAACTACAAAGCTGTAATATATCCAGGCGGTGAGCTTTTGTTTCACTTGTATGTCCTATCATGCCTGATAGTCGTGAGCCGTCGCGATGGGTTGTTCTGCCTTGGGTCTCAAATGCTCCGGATCGTAGGGCTAGCGCCACTTCACGCATAGGATACATAAGGACTCCCAAGGCGGTACGCTGCTGGCAACCCACGGCGCAGAGGGCGAATAGCTCATGCATGCTTTGGATGATACTAGGGTTAGGTCCTTTTTCCGAGAGGACTAATTGTGGTGTGACTATGGCCTGTGGCGACCGTTCCTGCAGACACTGGGCGAATAGCCATGGTGCTTGTAGAGTCGTCGACCGTACCGTGGTCGTATACAGATTCTGGGCGCATAGCCTCATGGCTCCCAACCTAAATGGCACCGCCCGGTTTATGAGGAAGTGTCACTTAGGAGGTCTGTCAACGTGGTCGTAGTGCTTAGGGTAGCTAATTCTATTCACTATGACCCTTTGATAGACCAGCTTCGGGAGCTTTCTGGTTATGGCCAGGCTATTTGGAGAAACGCCGTGTTGCGTTTTAGAGAGGTCGTCGAACACTATGGGAGTGTTTTGGAGAGGTCGTCGATCGTTGGTAGTCACACTGTCGTGGTCGTCGTATGTTATCGGCGTTGTTGCAGTGAGCGTAGTTGTAAATGTCGTTGGAATGGTTAATCTACGCCATGAGCGCGTCGCACAGGTCTTTGTGCCCCGTGGGCGCTTTGTGAAGATTGTCGTACGCCGTGAGCGTTTCATGACAAGTTTGGTTAGATAAGATACAATGGAGATAAAGCACCTTTATTCATTGTTTGGAGGTTGCACAGTACAAACTTTATTGAATTAGGATTATACTGGGGCGTCGTGCATTGCCCGGAGCTATCGACCTCTATACTCGTTCGCCGCTGGGGTTGGGAGTGATTGCTGCTTCTTCTACTTCCTTATGCTTTTTCGCAAGCGGGCTGTCGTTGCCTTCTAGGCTATACGCGTCCGGGAGACAAGGATTTTCGACGGCGTTTATCGTTTGCTGTTCGCACTCGTATGCGATCTTGAGGTTGGTTCGGAGGCTGAGGATGCCTTGTTGCATCGGGATCTTGAGCACCATGTAGGTGTACTGCGGAATCACCATGAGCTTGGCAAGTGCTGGTCGGCCCAGTATTGCGTGGTAGGCTGTTTCAAGGTCAGCGATGATGAAGGTGATATGTTCCACCCTAAAGTGGTCTTGATTGCCGAACTGCACGGGTAGGGTGATCCGGCCTACCGGTGTTGACGCCTTGTTGGGGATGATCCCCAGAAGGAGAAGTTCGCAGGCATGAGGTCCTTCTTGGAGTACTCGAGCTGGCGGAAGGCATCGACGAATATGATGTTGAGGGCGCTACCGCCATCGACCAGTACTTTCCTGAAGCGGCACGTGGCGATGGTCGGATCAACGATGAGCGGGAAGCGACCAGGGTACCTGAAGTCTGTCCACTCATCTTCTCCGGAGAAGCTGATGGGCTGTTCTGACCAGTCTAGGTGGTGTGTGTCGTTCGCGCCCTCGCGTGTTGCTGCTACTGAGTAGACATCCTTGCGTACCTGGCGACGTCTCCTTTCTGCTTCAACGACCACCACACCTCCGAAGATGGAGTACGTTGTTGATGGTGGGCGGAACTCCAGTGCCGGTAGTTCTTGATCTTTGCCCTTGTCGGGATCGTCCTTCTTTGCCCTCTTGTCTCCTCTTCCTTTCACCGCCTGCTCGAGGAGGTCACAATTGCGCATGGAGTGCTTGGCGTTCTTGTGTATGGGGCATGGGCCGCTGAGGATCTTGTCGTAGCTTTCGTCGTAATTCTTTCTTGGTCTGGCATTTGTGTTGGCGACGTAACGATCGTCTTGTCTATAATCGTACTTCTGCGGGTAGCGCTCGTAGTTGCTCGGTCTGTAGTCCCAGCGATCAGCGGGTCTTCCATCGTTGCGGTAGTCTGATCGGCGATCCCTGTCCCTTCCGTGCTCCGGGGAGCGGGAGTATTGTCGCCTAGTCTCCCTGCTTCGGGCGGCGTCGTCTTGGTTGGCGTAAGGATTCGCGATCGTCATGAGCCCTTCTATGGTCTTTGGTCTCTTCTGTGCTAGCTTGTTTCTGAGTTCATCGGTGCGTAAACCATTGGAGAACATGGCGATGGCCTCTTAGTCGGAGATATCCGTGATGCTCAATCGCTTATCGGAGAAACGCCTGATGTATTCGCGGAGACTCTCATTGTTCCTCTGGTGGACGTTTTCCAGGTCGTAACGTGTTCCCGGCTGGACGCATGTGGCTTTGTATGTTATAATGAAGATCTCTTTGAGCTGTTCCCAGCTATCGATCGTGCCTTGCGGGGATTTTCTGGAGCCAATGGTTGGTCGTGGTCGACAGCATCACGGGAAGGTAGTTGGCCATCACATCTTGGTTTCCTCCGGAAGCATATACGACGATCTCGTAGGTGGAGGCCCATTGCTCTGGGTTCATCTTACCATCGTATTTGTCCACCGATGTTACCCTGAAATTCATTGGCCATCGGACAGCGCGCAGGCGAGGGGAAAGAGGTCGCAGATTTCCAACGGGTGGTGGTGTTGGATCGCGTCGTGGATTACCGTCACGTCGGCTCTAGTGTTCGTTTGTATCGCGGGTAGCCGCGTTCCTCCTCGTCGCGTGGCGGAGATCTTCGCATGTATTCCCTCGGAGGGCTACGGCGTGCTTGCTCTGGCGTTCGATCATGCCGAGCGTCGTCGCGTGCTTCACCGTTGCGTGGCGGGGATCTGTGCCTGTACTCCCGCAGGGGGCTTCTAGGGTGGTCTCTGTTGTGAGATTGATCAGAAAATTTGGACGGGTGGGCCGCCTTATTCACCTGGACCACTATTGCTTTGAGGTGAGCCTTTATTTTCTGTGTCTCGGGCGTAGGGAGGAGTTTGGACACCTCGCATGTTGCCGCGGCGAGGTTGGCGCTCGGAGTCGGGTATACCGGGACGTTGCCTATCCGGTCGAAATCATTCTGGAGGTTACGTCCTGGCATGCGACCACCATTTCTCTGGTCCTGTTCGCGCTACTCACGTGCAAGTCGTTCGCATTCGCGGTGCTCCTGGTCTCGGTTCTCTTCCTCGACGCGCTCCCGTTCGCGTCGTTGTGCGCGCTCATTGTCACGTTGTTCCCTCGCGATGCGATCGGCCTCCATCTCATTGTCGCGCGGGATGCTGTCGGCGGAGACCTGGAAAACTATCCCCCCAAAACCTGGGGGGAACTCTGGGATGTCGCTGGTAGATCCGGATGAGCCGGGCGTTTCGGGCCTCATGGAGACGGCCGAGCCTACGGAGATCGTGCCATCGAGAGATATTGCCTGGTCGGAAGCGTCAAAGAACGGGGAGATGATGACGGTGCTCACGATGGGTGTTGGAGGGATTTGGTCGGAGATCAGTCGATGCGTTTGGCGCTGGAAGACAGCGGCCTAATTACTGAGCCCATAGGGCATCGTTGGGGAGGAGCGAGTGTGCCTGGTCATGGTGATCATTGTCTTCGGCGGAGACCGGTGGCGGCGTGGTCGGCGACCGTGGTGACCTGGGAGTCGGCGTCGCGCCGCCTGGACGAGGTCGATGCAGCTGATGATCCCAGCGTTGGCGTGATCGACGGCGCCGATCAGGTCGTCGATGTTGATGTCTTTGCGCGGGTGGTACTTCGGGATGGCGGGACATGGTGGTGAACTTACCCTGCGTGGCGCGGGTCCGATGATCCAAGACATAGATCCAATCTGGATCATGGTGCCGGGTGCCAGAAGGACCATCGAATCCGGGAAGGTAACCGCTTGACGAGCCATGGAGTCGATGCACACACCCCCTGCCTGGCGCACCAACTGTCGACGAAATATGCATCACAGTCTACCTAGGGGGTACCCCACAGTAGTAGATTGTTAGGCAGAGGTGTGGCGACGGCGATCAAGCGTAACACAGAGAGCGTAGACACGCCGATTTAGACAGGTTCGGGTCGGCAAACCGCCGTAATACCCTACGTCCTTTTGTTCTGGTGGCTAGATTGATCTCGTATACCAGTTACAAGATCTGTAGATGATCTGAGAGAGGTTATCTAGGGTTTTTTGAGGGGGGTCCCTGCTCCCCTTATATAGTCGGGGAGCAGGGTTACAATTTCCCTATCCTAACAGATTACGATCGGTTCCCTATGGCAAGGGATCCGAGTCTATCTACTAGGATCTTCCTTAGCGAGCAAATCTTCTTAGGAGTCCTTAGCGTGCACGACGGACTGGTCGCGTGGCACAAGGCCTCGTGGGCTGGGCCGTCTCCTGGTCGGCAAGCCGAAGAAAGTCCCTGGGGATATGCCGAGGTTATATCCCCAACAGGGTCTTTGGAAAATAGCCAAAGCCCTGTTAAATAGGGGATGAAGGGGTATCCTCATCCTATCTCTTGAACCCTAATCATTTGCCCCAACTCTCTCTCTCTCTACCCTCTCTCTAGTTCATGAGATCCCTAGGTTGTTTCCACCAACCTTTGTAAGAACTTGAGTTTGTCGCGAGGAATCGGAGGTCGTAACCTCCGTAATCCATGGTGTCTTCGATTTTGTGATTGTGTCCCCGGTTTGCTTGTGTTGTTCCCGTTTTGCTTTTGCTCTCTCTTTTTCCCGAGATGATTTCTCTTTGTTGAGAGTAGCTTTGCAAAAACCACTTGAACCAAGTTGTTCGTATTCGTGAGGAGCTTCTTTGAACTGAAGGAATTCTCCTCAAACCTCACGACTGCGTAGATCGGGCGATTTCTTTGTGGTGTTCTTCGTTTTGCTCTCTTCTCCCCCAAATCCGAGTGTTCCTGTTTATCCTCTCCAAATTGAGCGATGATTTCTTCGGGATAGCTCCCCAACTACACTAGGATCATGCCTACAAAGTTTGGTTGCAGTTGGTGATGTTTTGGTTGAGTTTTGGGAAGATTTGGCGGAGAGAAGTTCGTTTTCGCGAAGAACAGTTTTTTGCCTATGAGCGTCGGACCTCCTGACCTCCAAGCTCCGGACCATAGCGAGTGGTCTGGTGGTCTTGACCTTTCACGTGTCAAGCAGCAAGGGGCGTCGGACCACCCTCCGGACCTCTCGGTTTTTGAGCTCCGGACCTTTGACGAGTGGTCCGGTGGCTCTGCTTAGAAATGCTACCACGCGTCGGACCTCTCTCGTTGGTCCGACGGGGTAGTCGGTGGTCAGGTCCGGAGGCAAGGTGCTTACTGGATTGTCTGGCAAGTGAGCACCGGATCACCTTCCTTAGTCCGGAGGTGGCGTCGGACTAGTCCGGAGCCTCTGGTCCGGAGCTAGGGTGCTCACTGTGTTCTTCTGTCTTAGCGGGTGAAGGCGTCGGACATGAGCTCCGGACTACTCGCTATAGTCCGGTGGCTCTGTCCCAACTGGTCCAGAGCCTTTGTTTGGTTGCTGGTTTTCGCCTGTTTTGCCTAGGTTCTTGCCTCTTTTCCATAGGGGTTGAGAACTTGGTTTTTGGGGTTTCCGGTGAGTTTTCCTCGACTGCCGTTGAGCACCCAACAACTGGGTTTGGTTTTGGGAAGAGTGCCCCGAATATTTCGAGAGAAATTTGAGGCTCCCATTCACCCCCCTTCTCTGGTTTCCATTCTCGGTCCTTCAATAAGAGCAAAAGCAGCCGGAAAGCTATCAAATCTGAAGGTGGATGGATCAAGTACATTCAGACCCATATGGAAACATCTTGTGCTGTCCTTGACAAGGAATGCAGGGCTTTCATGAACATGTGGCTGTGCAGATTCATTTTCTGTGGAAAATCCAATGAGCCAACTCTAAATCATATGGTGATGGCTGAGGATTTAACTACAGGCACTCTGATTCCCCTGGGCAAATACCTCCTAGGATCTGTTTATCACATGATGCATCAGATCACTGCCCAAGTGCACCAAGGTGGGGAGATCTCTTGTGTAAGTGGCCCTTGGTGGTTTGTTTAGATGTGGTTGCAACTGTACATGCATCAAATAATTTTTGTGCCCCTTTACAACTTGAGTTTCCCTTCAGTCAATTATGCTGAAGGCAACCCAGCAAGAGTTAAGGGTTGTCAAACCTATGGAGAGACAACATCTTCTATCAGTATTGATATGGACATTGGTCACCTCTTCAAGCTATTTTTAAGGGTTTTGACAATCTGCTTTGGCTCCCTTACAGAGAAAATGATGACTTAACTCTCCCTTGTAAATTCAGCTATGAATCTGGTTGTTCTGACAAAGTGTCTACAGAGGTCTTCAACTCCTTCATCAAGCCTTGCATCTTGTCAGCCGAATTCCATCATGGGAGATTAGTGCAATCCACCTATGAATTAAATATGGCAGCTAGGCAACTAGGATGTGGACAGTTGCCCCCAAGACCTTTCTTTTCAACAACCATAAAATTCAGGGAGTTGATTAAGAATGAAATAGAAGCAAAAAAGGTTTTTGAGCTTGGATGGGATTAGCCAATTTATGAACTCTCTCCATTTGGGCTAGTAGATTTTGCTCATCCTCTTTTTGCTTCTTGGTGGCAAGAATGGCACAACCACATCTTCAACACACCAGTGCATCCTCTATACCAAGATCTGCAACCCCAATTTGTCTCTGATAGCGAGGTAATTTCATTGCACTCATCATTTTCTACTTTTGAATTTACTTCTCATTCTAACATCTCTTTATGCACAGGATTTTGAGCTCATTCCTCCTACCACAGCAACCGAGTATTACTTAGCTGGGCCCAATCCTGTCCTGGGTTTTGATGCTCCAACCCTGGCAACTTTCATGAAGGCTCCTGCAGTTTCGGTCACTGCACCTTCAGGGAGACAAGGAAAAAGGAAGACATTCGAAGATATTACTGTGGCTAGAAAGACAAGGTCTAAGAAAGTCAAGCGGTCCCCCAAGGTATGAACTCTTTGTTCAGCAACAAATTTCATTCGGCAACAACTCTGACCATCTTCACACCAATCATCTGTACTACAGCCACATGTTGAAACCCCAGGATCAAGCAATATCTTAACAACAGTGGATACTTGTCTTCAAGCCTCTACTGAAAACGTAGAGGTTCATGAAATTGAGGACACAAAAGCTCATGAAGCTGAGGGTACAGATACCCATGAAACCGCGAAGCACATTGGTAACATCATTCGGCTAATCACTCCTTTCTCTTTATATGATATCTACCTCATGTTCTTATACCCCATTAGCTGCATTACTGGAAATAGATGAAATCATAGCCAATCTAGCAGAAGAACCTTCCCCTGGCCCAGCTCCAGGTTCACCATCCCTGGATATCCAATTAAGTCCTCAGCCAGACCATGACACAATCCCTCTTGATGACCAATCAACACAACAGGTAATATCTTGCCTTAAGCTATTCTTTAAGCACATTTACCCAGTCGGCTAACACTTCTTTCTTTTTTCAAGAATATTATCAAACCGACTACCAGTTACTCATTCATTGTTGAGGACTACATCAGCGAAAGGGTGAAGAAGCTACTTCTCAGCAGACTCTATCAGTGGAGAATCAAGCTCGGCTGAAGGATATAGCCAATCTGTTGAACAAGGACATCAACACTCTGGTTCAAGACTCAGATCAGATAAGAGATCTCCTTGAGATCATCAACCAAGATCTTCCATCTGATTTTAAGGCTTCTCTGGAATCTGCAACCCATCTTGATGATCACTTTGTTGTGGTGAGGAGAGAAAATAAAAACATAGCTTCCAGAACTGTCCTGCAGAATAATAGGTCCTTGAAGAAGCAAGAAGATAAAGCCCTACACTCCCAAATCCAAGCTGCCAAGAATTCACTGACAATTTTAGAGTCTGAGCTGAAAATCATGGATCATGAGAATATCAAGCTGGAGGCTCAACTATCCGAACTGAATGCCAGAATTCAGTCTCACAAAGCCAAGATAACAGATTTGTCAAATTCCATAGAAGCAACTTCATCAAAGATATCAACTGTCCTCAAAGAAGATCAACAGCTCAAAGCAAAGTTGTCTAGCATCCAGAGCTCTGAGGATGAAGACCAGCAAACATTGAACAATGTTAGCCAAATCAGGGCTGAGGCCTTAGATGCCATTAACCAGCTCCTGAGCGGGTAGAAAACTAGGCTTGTAATGTGGCACATTATGTCCCTAGACAATCGGATATTTCTACTCTTCATCTTTATATATTTCTGTTTGTATGAGAGTACAACCGACCCTTTTTATTTTCCTGATTAGAATATAACCGATTGCCTTCGGCTTTCTGATCACAAACATAGCCGATTGTCCTTATCTCTCTGATCTAGGAAGATAGCCAAGTGACTCTTGACTTACCCGAGTCTGGCCCAATCCAGCAACGACCCATTTGAGAGGGAGAAAACCCTAGCTTGTCGATTGGCATTCTCACCCCACTACTCCGGGACACATGCCACTATCCTTTCATTAGGCTTATAAATAAACCCCCTTACTCGACCTTTCTAGTCAAGCGTTCTCACCTCCGTCTCTTCATCCTCTCCGCCTAAACCAATCCAGAGAGAAACCTAGACTCCACAGTAGCAATGGTGGGAGGCAAGGATCGTGGTAAGCGCCCCGCCGAAGGAAGCCGAGCGTGGCGTTGTCGCCAACGTGGGTGAGAATCGACTCCTTTCCCTCTTGCGGTTTTATTTCTTGTTCATCTTCTCAGCTTTGATTTCTCTTCTTATTCATTAGGGTGAGGGTTATCTCCACTGGACAGAGCTATCCTCTCCTCCCGGTGACAGCAGCTCAGCCGGGAACTCCGCCATCTGGCTCCGCCGGCTCTTCAAGCTCCTACCACTCCAAACCTTGGGATTCGGATTCAGGTTCGGATGCCATGGACCCCCCCCCCCTCACTCACGCGGAGGCAGTCATCTTCATCAACAAAAGCAACGAGGCCCGAAGAGAGCTGGAGAAGATCTCCAAGCAATACGGCGTTGATCAACTTGAATGGGAGGATCAGCGGAAGTAGTTCTGCGACGCCATTACCGGTTAGTAAAATAATCTCGCTCGATTTCCCCCTTTTCTGACTCCTATCTGTTCACCCGATTCATATTCTTTCGTTCAGCGCTCTCTGCAGAGGTTGAGCGCTTGAAGATTGTAATGAACAAGATCGCCGACAAGGTGAATGCCCAGGGAGAATCCGCCAAGGCGCGCCTTGATGATGCGAACAGCCATATCGACCAAGCCGCCATTCACGGTGTCCATCACGGCGTAGCTCTGGGGTTGGCGGCAATGTCCACCCAGGCTCGTGAAGACCTCTCCTTCATGCCAGTCGGCTTTCTCAGTGGCGGGCCTCCAGAAGACGTCGAGCACATTGACGAGCTCCTGGAGAGCTATGAGGACCATGCAACCGTCCTCCCCCAAGCGACTGACGCCCAGTCTGTCCTCAACAAGTTGTTTGAGGAGTAGTTTGTACTTAGGAATTCTATGTAAAAACCACTCATCCTGTGAAATATCATCTGTTATTTCCACTCGTTTTTTCCTTTCTGAACCTTTCTGAGAATATTAACTCTGAAGAATGCTTTTTGAACTGCATGATGTCGTCCTTAGTCGATTGTGTTTATATTTTTGCTCTAAAGGCGACACATACCGCGTTGGCTATTTTCCAAGCTTTCAGAGTATTGTTTCGGCTAAAGGCGATGCTTCTACATCGGCTATTCGTGCACAAAACTCCTTAAGTCCGTTTATGCACCAACCTCAACACTAGGATGAAATTTCTTAAGAAATCTTCCATTAATAGCTCTAGTAAACTCATCTCCCAGTAAAGTCTTTAAAATATACGCATTGCCAGGCGCACATCTCACTACCCGAAAAGGTCCTTCCCAATTCGGAGACCATTTGCCGAACGTTTTATCTTTTGTCCCAATCGGCAATATAACCTTCCAAACCAAATCTCCTTCTGAGAATTGCTTCTCTCTAACCTTCTTGTTATAATATTTGGCAGCATGTAACTTGTTTTTCTCAATATTTTCCAATGCCTTGAGACGAACCAAATGCAAATCTTCTAATTCATCCATCATTAGGTCCTTATAATCTTCTTTTTTTAGATCATTTTGCAATGTAACTCGTCTCAAATCCGATCGCAACTCCCATGGTAGCACAACATGATGCCCATAAACCAGCTCGTAGGGAGACGCTTGAGTAGACCCATGACAAGCCATCCGGTAAGCCCATAAAGCTTCATTAAGAACCGAATGCCACTTCTTCGGCTTCTCATTGATCTTCTTCTGAATAATCTTAATCATGATCTTATTTGATGCTTTGGCCCGGCCATTAGCTTGTGCATAATAAGGAGAGGAATTGTACAACTTGATTCTCATTTCTTCGGCAAAATCACAAAATTCAGATGAAGTGAACTGAGTTCCTTGATCTGTTGTTATAGTTTGAGGAATTCCGAATCTGCAAATTATATGCTCTTTAACAAAATTAACCATGTTTTCTGATGTAACCTTCTTCAAAGGGATAGCTTCAACCCACTTTGTAAAATAATTTGTGGCTAATAGCACAAACTTGTGTCCTTTGCTAGAAGGAGGATGAATCTGACCAATCAAATCTATGCCCCATCCTCTAAACGGCCAAGGCTTGATAATTGGGTTCATAGCCGATGCTGGGGCTCTTTGAATACTGCCAAATCTCTAACAATCTTGACACCCCTTGTAATATTCAAAACAATCTTCAAGCAGGGTTGGCCAAAAATAACCGGTTCTCCTAATTATCCACTTCATCCGGTAAGCCGATTGATGTGCACCACATACCCCTTCATGCACTTCATACATCAACTTTCTGGCTTCTTCCCGACTCAAACATTTGAGGAGTACTCCATCTATGGATTTATAGTACAACTGGTCATCAAGGAGCACAAACTTGAGAGCTTTGTACCTGAGCTTTCGGGAAACCCTTTGTGATGGATTTTTAAGTAATCGGCAACTTCGTTTCTCCAGTCATCAATTACCCGACTCTCTTCCAAGGCATGAATCTCTTGACCCTCTCGGTATCCCGAAGTAGCTTGCGCTATTTTATTTGCTTCTTCATTATGCCCCCTATGGATATGATGCAAGGTTGCTACCTAGAAACTCGTCAAAAGCTCTCGGCATTCTTCATAATATTCTCTTAATATATCACTCTTGCATTCATATTGGCCGATCAGTTGGTTAATTGTTGATGGTAATTAAGAGCTATTTTGTCACCATCAAAATACCGTCAACATCCTCATTTCCAAAGGAAAACAAGCATAACCTGAATATATTATGCCAAATAATTGGTTCCGCATGTCCCTTGACTATTTGATGCAGGTAATGACAAATGGGGCCTTTTAGGAGCCAGTGGGCCCACATCAAATAGATTAACATGACAACTCAACTCAAAACCAACATCCAAGACATATGACAGGAGGGACCAGTACCCAGGAGGCAGAGGTGGGCCAGGGCCCATAATGGGCATTCGGCCGAACGAAAGGTGGGGCCAAACAGGTCCCACTTAGCCCCCTGAGTATTGGTTCACCATCTAGAAGACCAGGGAGGGCCCACATGTCAGTGGGGGGTTTGGCCGAATCCCCCTAAGGCCGTTTTCACCTCCCCAACCGACCTACTCACTCCCCACATGATGGAAATCAACACCCTTGATGCTTAGGCGGTTCTGAGGTCGGTTGGATCCAACGGTGCTTGATGAAGGTGACGCGGATCGCTGACGTGGCACCGGAGTAGCCCCTACTCCTCCTCTAGCTATAAATAGACCCCTAGAGCTCCCTATTCATTTCATGCTTCATTGGAGAAACTACTCTCTAGCCTCTTAGAGGAGCTCTTCAGTAGTGTTATGCTAGTTGGAGGAGAGTGAGGAGCCTTCTGGAGAAAGACCCGGGTCTGTCGGGAATCTTCTCCGGACTTCTTCCTCAGCGGATGCGAGTCTCTTGTGAGTTTATCACTTGTAAGTGACTTCTTCTGAGCTCTTTATAGTATTCAGTGTTCTAAATCTGGTTTAGCTGTTATACAACTTTTTGGGCTTGATCATCGTTTTGCTCTGAGTAAAGTGCTTTAATCTTAGGCCAAGGTTAAAGTAGTAAGATTAGTGTAGACGTGGTGTCTAAGCTTAATCTTGCCTTTGTAAACCACTTATTGCATGGATTGTTTGTGGATGCTAGTAGAAGATGACAGCTCTATCTAGTCTTTGTATTCCACCACGTGTGTTAGATAAGTTCTTAAAAGGTAAGGCTTCAATACAACTTGATAGCGCGGTCCGGTTAGAGTTTTTCCCTCTTTCTAATCTATCCCGTCGCCTCTTGCAAGAGAAGGGCCGATAAGGCCAGTATAACCAGCTATCCCTTGTTAGACTTCTATGCTATCTTGAACCTCTGAACCCAGTTATCATAATCTCACTTGATCAATCATATGACATATCTTTAATCCTAGTTAGATCACTATTGTTCCCTGAGGAAAATACGATACCTGGAATACTCCCGGTGAAGTGCTACATCGGTATAATCTGTGCGCTTGCGGATTTATCCAATAGTCATAAGAAATACCAACATTAATCACCAACTCAGAATCCCCGAAGATCTCAACAGCAACAGCCTTTATTTCAACAAGAAGTCGAAGTCCTCTAAGCAGTGCTTCGTACTCTGCTTGATTGTTGGTAACATAGAATTCAATAGGGATGGCATACTTAAAAGTCACCCCTCGTGGAGAGATCAAGAGAATGCCAGCACCACCACCTTTGCTACAAGATGAACCATCAAAAAACAAAGTCCAAGGCATAATACTTATCATGTTAGCAGAAGGGTCACGATGTTGGGTAACAAAACCGGCAATAACTTGACCTTTTACTGCTTTTGCCGATTCGTACCTTAAATCAAATTCTGATAAAGCTAAAATCCACTTGCCAATCCTTCCATTTAAAATTGGCATTAACAACATATGTTTTATTACATCAAACTCAGAAACTACCACGCATTCGGCATTCAACAGGTAGTGCCAAAACTTGGTACACGAGTAATACACACATAAGCAAAACCTTACTATAGCCGAATACCTTGTCTCTGGATCTAGCAGCTTTTGGCTAAGGTAAGCTATCACTCTTTCTTTTCCTTCAAACTCCTGCATGAGGGCCGATCCTATTGTCAGGCTATCGGCCGCTACGTACAACTTAAAAGGCTTATCAAGCCATGTAGGTACCAACACAGGTGGCGCCTTCATGTATTCTTTGATCTCATCAAAAGCCTTCTATTGTACGTCACCCCATACAAACTCTTGATCCTTCTTAAGCTTTAACAGTGGAGAGAAAGGTAAAACTCTTTCCGACAAATTAGATATAAATCTTCTTACAAAATTAATCTTGCTGAGCAATGATTGCAACTCCGTAAGATCAGTTGGAGGGATAACTTTGTCTATCGCTTCCATGCTCTTTTTACCGATTTCATTCCCTCCCTTATGGACTAGAAATCCTAAAAACTCACCAGCCGAGACCCCAAAGGCACACTTGTTCGGGTTCATCCTCAAACCATGCTTCCTAGTGAACTCCAAAGTCTTCCTTAAATCGGCTAAATGCCCTTCGTGACTTCTGGACTTGACCACCACATCATCAATATAGATCTCCACAATTTTGTCGATCAACTCATGGAAAATATAGTTCATGGACCTTTGATAAGTTGCACTGGCATTCTTTAAACCAAAAGTCATAACGATCCACTCAAACAAACCAATATGACCAGGGCATCTGAAGGCCATCTTCGAAATATCCTCTATTGCCATAAAGATTTGGTTATAGCCAGCATTACCATCCATAAAGTTGATGACCTCATAACCAGCTGCTGCATCGACAAGCAAATCGGCTACCGACATTGGGTAACCATCCATTGGAGTGGCTTTATTGAGATTTCTAAAGTCAATGCAGACCCTCATCTTTCCATTCTTCTTGTACACCAGAACTATGCTTGAAATCCACTCTGCATACCTACATGGCCAAATGAAATTCGCTTCTAATAATCTTTCAACTTCTTTTTTCACATCGGCCAGTACCTCCTCCTTGAAAATTTTCTGAGGAGGTTGTTTGTAAGGACGATACCCAGGCTTAATCGGCAATCGATGCTCAACAATAGAACGATCCAGTCCGGGCTTCTCCGTGTAATCCCAAGCAAAACAATCCTTGAACTCCTTTAGAAGGTTTATCAACTTTAATCTACACTCTAGGTCTAAATTTGCACTGATATACATCGGCCTTGGCTTGACATCATCACCAACATTTATTTCTTCTAGCTTATCGGCCGACATAAAGCCACGTCCCAACTTTCCTTTGTTGCCATCGATCGGGTTCTCCATCAAAAATTGCTTTGAGAGCCGACTGCTTGGATCAGCTGTTGGTCTTTGTTGAAGACGTTCACAGGACCTTCCTCCCATACTCTTCCAGAGAAACAATCGACGCTAACATATTCCCAGTAGGTAGGCTCTGTAGCAGCAACACTTACCGAATCATCAGCTTGAACAACCTCAATATCATCTCCAATCCATTGAATAAGAATCTGATGCATGGTTGAAGGTATGCAGCATTTAGCATGGATCCAATCTCTTCCCAAGAGCAGGCTATATGCCCCTCTACCGTCAATGACAAAGAAGGTAGTGATCAGAGTCTTTGATCCAATCATCAACTCAACATGTACAGTCCCTCGGGTGTCAGAAGGGTTGCCAGCAAAGTCCCGGAGCACCATGTCAGTCTTCAGTAGTTCCTCATTGGTCATCTCGAGTTTCCTAAAGGTGGTATAAGACATAATATTGATGGCATCCCCTCCATCAATGAACATCTTGGTCAGAGGCTTGCTATTGACATATCCCTTTACGTAAAGCGGCTTCAAATGTCGATGCTTGGCTGGTTTATCGAAAACCACCCGTTGAGTCAAGATAAGCTGAGCCATTAGATCCTGATATTCGCTCTCATCGAAATCCAAGTACACGTCCTCTTGGATGTCTTGGCTCTCAGGAGCTATGAACTCTGATGGAAGGAAAAAAAGCCATGCATGCATCAGCCGAATGGTTGTGATCATCGGGTTTTTTCTTAGGACGCCACACCTGTTTCTGTTCGGCAACTGTTTGTGCCAGCTCCCTGTTCCTCAAGTGTTGTACTCTCCTCTTCTGGCTCTTCCTCAACCCTGGTGGGCACCATTGTCCCTTCTGCCACATATATTCAGGGTGCTCTTTTTCCTCAGTACCTTCCTCATAATGGACCCACTCCTGATCGGCAAATCTCTTACCTCGTCGATTCTCAGAGCCGCTTATTTTTAAATGTCGATCATCCTCAGAAAACTATGCTCCAAGTCTTTCATGGACCGGACGACGGTTGACCCTGAATATTGATCACTGCATTCGGGGAAATTGTTCTTAGCAGGCAGCTTCAAGCCTTCATTCCAACAATGCTTGAAAAACGAGCATCCCCAGTGAGACTGCTCCTGCTCTCTCATGTACTCTTCCTCTCTCCGGTACCTCTCTTCCTCGTACCTCTGATGCTCATCCACGAACTCCTATTCCTCGTAATACCTCTGCCTCTGATACTGCTCTTGCTCCTGTCGCCATTTGTTTAACAGAATCTGTGTCATAACCCTGGGCCTGGAAGCTTCCCCTCTCTCGGTACGGCTATTCTGGAAGTGAGCCCGTTGCCGAAACTCTTCATTTGTAATCTGCCGATCAGGGTCAACAGCACCAACTCTTCTTGCTCTGTCCGAGGTCAACACCTTCATTTTGCTGTTGTCTTTGGGGTCATCTATGGCAACCATGTTCATAGAGAAAGACACCGTGTTCTGTGCAAAAAGATTAGCATCAATTTTCATCTTGCCATCAAACTTCAGATGCCCCTCCTGAATAGCCTTCTGGATTTGCATTCTGAATACTCGGCAATCATTGATGGAATGAGAATTAGTATTGTGGAAGCCGCAAAATTTCTTGTCTTTTACCCTTTAGGGCGCAGCATGGGGTGCCCTTCCGACAACTTGATGTGTCCTTCTTTAAACAACAACTCGAACAACTTATCTGACTTAGAGACATCAAAGTCGTAAGTACCCTTCTGCTGCCTCAACCATCGTTGACTGACCTGAGTCGGCTCTTTCGCCCAGACGAATTCGGCTGCGGCTATTTCATCTTCATCGTCATACTCTGCTGCTTCTTCCAGGAAACGTTGATACATCTCATTAGCGACATCACCTTTCTAGAAGCGGTTATCTCTCCTGAACCCTTGAGCCTGATTATTCATCATTGCTAACCGTTGTGACAGCAGACCAAGGTCGTCAAAGTCCATGCTGAATAGCTTCTCCCTGACATTCTGTTGCATGCCCGCTATTGCCATCCCTGGCAGTTGATCGTCTGGCAGATTCAAGGAGTAGCAGAGATTTTTGATCTCTCTGAACATGCGGAGATACTCCTAGGGTGTTTCATTAGCCTTCTGCCTCAAGCTCATGAGGTCAACTAGCTTCTTCTCATTAGTACCCGTAAAGAAATACGCATGGAACCTCTGCTCTAATTCTGCCTATGTGCCAATGGAATTTGCCGGCAGAGATGTGAACCACGTGAAAGCTGGCCCTGTCAGAGATAACGGAAAATACCGAATCCTCCAAGCTTCATCTGCAGACGCCTCTCCAAGCTGCATCAAATACCGGCTGATGTGTTCTATTCCTTTGCAACCTGTTCACTGCTGGAGACACCTTGACAGCCGATTGTGGGACGTTCCCCGATGCGTCGAACGCGAGCTGGCCATAAGTCATGGGAGGTTGTTGTTTCTGGTGAGGAGCCATCCCTCCTTGGTTCATGCCAGGCGCTCCACTATTCTCAGCAGTCTTCTCCTGTCGCTTTGGCACATGGAAAAATGTCGGTCCTTACATTAGACCAACAACCTCTTCAAAGTATTTATCAGCAGATTGACCGAAAGTACTGACCATGATTGTGCGAAAGTTATTCAAGAAAGTTGTATGATGGTTTGTCATATTTTCACTCATGGACTTGTAAACCACTTCAGTCAGCTTCCGAGCATCTTCCTCTTCGGTGTAATCGGTCTGATGTGGAAGGAGAGTCCTCGGGAGCGACTGCTTCTGAAAAACCTTGTTGTTTTTATTCTTTGAAAAGGACATCAAGCACTTCTGTTGAAATTCATCACATGCTTGTTGGACCGTATTCCTCAGGTCTTCTGGCAACTCATCCATAGTCACATCCAGAACCTGGTTATTGTTGAATTCAGACATCTTGAAATGTGTTGTCCCACTGGGCGTGCCAAAAAGTGTGTTAACACAAAATGTGACGCACTGTGCCTCACACACAGCAAGTCGGAAAGCGTGTCAGTCAGTTTGACCTGAAACTAAGAAGGGATGAAAATCATTAGATACAAACTGGAACATGCCGGGTGAGACCAGACAGTTCCATATATACGGCCCTGAAGCCACTTACGATGACATACAACTATAAAAATTGTCTGCCAACAAATCTTATAGATCGTTCGGCTAAAACGAACATATAGTACATGAAACATTGATTACCGAACGTGCATGCATGAGAAAAGTACGTTTGGACAAATCATAACTATCCATGAGCTAAAGCATAACCAAGTTCGGCAATCCATCCGAGTTGGGATCCATGATGAAGGGACATGTAAGAGAACACGATCAAACTAATCTAAAGCTTATATCTGTTGCACGATACCTAGCCTTATCAAAGCTTAAACGTAATTAACATGCACGAACCCGCAACATGTAGCAATCTAGATTGTACCAATTCGGCTATTATGAACGTAAGATCTGTTTGTAGAGATAACATGAAAGAAATAACTATTAGAGCATAAATAGATCTATGAGAAGGAAATAGGGCCGAACTGTATCGATCTAGATTGGGAAAAGGAGTGTTACAAATATGTAAAATATACACAAGACATGCAACATGTGATAACTTAATGAATCTACTAGATTTTGCCAAATCAGATAGAGCCGATAACTATCTTGCTTTTGCTAAGCATATCAAGCAAACGCCTGCCGCACGGTATCTACTCGTAAACGAAACATAAGCGAAGACTTCTTGATTGTCAAGCAAGGATCCCCCGCACGATCATTGAAAACAAACAAGACAACTTGCATCAACATCTAAATCCACCGCATGATACTAGACATGATAGCAAGGTTGTCGGGACTTACGGAGGTCGATGGGTCGATGACTCCTCTCGAAGAACTCGACGACATGACAAAATACTCGAAGTTGGCACGGGGCCGGTTGTATTGATTTGGTTGTGAACCCTTTTTACAATGGCCAAGGGTTTATATTTATACCCTGGTCATGACATGAGTCCTAAAAGGACACGGCTACAAAATATCAAAGAAAACACGACACTTTTGACTCTAGTTTCCTTTGGAGTTTTTATTTCCTTAATTATCGCAATCTTCGTTGCCCGATTGGTTCTTACTTGTCGGTTTCGTCGCTTCTTCAACGGAAAACCGCCTTTCCTCAAAATAGCCAACCGCACGATCATTTGCCGAATTGGAAGAAATTAGCCGACCGCACGAATACTTGCCGAATGCTCCGATTACCTGCTTCTGCAAATTTACCGCGCGCTGGTCCACCTATCATCTTCCTAAGCGTGCCAAAATCCAGTGTTAACACAAAGCAAGGTACAAGTTGATTGACATGTCATACATCCAATATTTAGGACTTGCTAGTGCATCTAGACATCAATTCATTAGGTTCATTCATGAAAATCAAATGCATTGATGCTTATATATGGTACCACTATTGCTTCTATGCTTGATATGATCTAGTGGTAGCATATGACATATTTGTGGGCTTGCAATCCTAGTGTTTAATCTAGAAAATGAACTTCAAATGTTTAGCTCAACATGGGCAAGATAACCATTCTAGGATGTGTGAACAAGCTTGTCCATGGTTTAAACCGAGTTAGATATTTTGGGGCAAGTAATCTAGATCGAACCACAACTAAGCTTCTCTCCAATAATCCTTAATTTGAGCACATCTTTTATGATAATATATGACAAAGGGGGAGAAGTAAGTAAGTAAGATCACAAAGAAATATTTTGAAAGTTTTGAAAATATAAGCACACAAGTAGGGGAGCAAGCCTATGAATCAAGTTGTTGCATTTCTATGTGCATTCATAAGTGCTTGCTTGCATATGTACTTTCTTTGAAAATATTCATGCTTGTGTGGTGAATGCTAGAAACTTGATCAACATGGTGCTTGAAGTACTAGCTTGTATAAGATGTTTGTATATTCTTGTTTTTCAAGTGGTATTTCTTCTTTGCCTCTCAAAGTGTTTTTTGAGTGGTCTCTAGGCATTCATGGTGCTAAGGATGGTTTAAAATTGCACTCTGATTGGTATCACGCTTCAAAGGTCCATCCTTTATACCTTAGCATCATTTGGTAGCATTTACTCTCCCACAATTCTTATCCATACATATGTGATCAAAATGAACCAAACTCATATATCACATATGTAGTGGGAGCTAATATTACCAAAGTTGAAATTTTTATTCAATATATTCATTTGTGAAAGGTTGTCATCAATTACCAAAAAGGGGAAGATTGAAAGCCCAAGTTTGGTTTTGGTTAATTGATGAAACCTATGGACTAACCCTACTCCTAAGTGTATGCTTAAGATAGGGTAATCCACCTTCATATGATCAAGTGCTTCATGAACTAAGGAAAAGAAGAAAGAGAAAAACAAAAATGGGCTCGAGGCAAAGGTATATCATAGGGCCATTTTTGGTTTAGTGGTCAAGACACTATAGAGAGTGTGATCACCTTTAGGATAGATAGTCGTACTATCAAGGAGGGAAAGACGTATGTAATTGTGGTTATAAAGTGCCATTAGGTGAAGTCATACATGCATATGCATATAACCTAATGAGCAACCCTTTGTAAAACTTGATAAAATATGCCAACACACGAGCACAAGTAGTAGAACACTTGGTGGTGGCACATGTGAACAAGGGGCGAAGTTAGAAGTGAATTCTAACTAAGTATGAGGCTCCAGACCAGATGCAGGGAAGGCGTCGGACCATTACGGGTGGTTGAAAGGTCCTATCCAAGGCTATAGGGGGGTGAATAGCCTAAATTGAAAACTCAAAACAATCTCAACAACAAGTTAGATACTAATGAGGCGAAGCTAGGATTGCACTAGCCTACTAAGGGGATGCAAATCCACCTAACCATAATTTCTATCCTAATAAGCTCTAGGATCACACAATGCCTACTCAAGTCTAGTAGCCATCTAGGCACAACCTAATATACTAAGAAAAGAATGAGAAAGGTAATGCAAAGGAGGAAAAAGTGATTATACCGACTTGTAGAGGTCAATGAGCCAATCAAATGAGGAATTCCAAGATAGCCAATCAATCACAATAGGGAGACAAGGTTGACACTTGATTTTTCTCCCGAGGTTCACTAGTTTGCCAACTAGCTACGTCCTCGTTGTGTTGGCTCACTCACTTGGAGGTTCACGAGCTAATTGGCATCACACGCCAAACCCGTCACCGGGTGCCGCACAACCAACACAAGATGAGGGCACTCCAAGACACGCGCAATCCACTAGAGTTACCTTTGCGATCTCCCGCGGGGAAAGGCACAAGAACCCCTCACAATCACCACTTGTGGTCGACGAAGCACAATCACCAAGCTTCTCGAATCCACATAGCCTGCTCCAAACCATCTAGTTGATGGAAATCACCAAGAGTAACAAGAAACTAGCAGCGGTATCAACTCCCAAGTGCCACTAGATGAACTCACTTTATGCAATGCACTTGATGCACTCAAATCTCTCAAATGGATGATTAATCAAGTGTGAGATGAGTGGGAGTGTGTGTCGCAAGCTCACAAGAGTATGCAATAGCCAAATGTGCAAGAGAGACTCATTGAACCAGCCACACATCCTTTTATACCCTCCTCAAAAAGACTAGCCGTTATGCACTTGGGGCTGCTAAAATCGTGACATCCGGACCACTTCTGAAACCACCGGACCAATGCAACTAGTCCGATGCTATGGTCCGACGCCTGGTCCAGAGCCTCCTGGAGCGCCACGTGTCCACTGTCTTCTGTATTCGACCGTTGGCTTTCGAATCATCTGACCTCCAGACCATTCTCCATAGTCCGGAGCCCCTGGTCCGACGCTCTGGCCTTCGCCTCATCAATCCATGCAGTACGCACCCCTGCTTCGGACTTCACCTTCGGACCACACCTCCGGACCATGCCATCTAGTCCGGAGCCTCTTCAGAGCTTTGACAATTTCACGCAGGGAGCACCCGTGCTTCGGACTACACCGTCGAACCATGCCACCAGACCATGTCATCTAGTCTGGAGCATGCCTTGTCTTCTGCTCTGCTGTAGACTGAGCCACCAGACCGTTGGCCGATGGTCCGGAGCACCTCAGGACCACTGGTCTGAAGCTTCTTGGCCAACCAGTCAGTGCTAGGAGCAGCCGTCGGACCACCTCCGATGGCCCGGAGCTCCTATGCACAACTGGTTCGGAGTTTCTATCTTGGACAGAATTCACTCCTCTTTTCACAATTGATCTCATGTGCCACCACCAAGTGTTTCACTGACTTATGCATGTGTGTTGACATATTTTATCAAGTTTTACAAGGGTTTCTCATTAGGATTAGATGCAATGCAATCATGATCAATCTAATGGCACGTGATAGTTGTAACCACATACTATTTTCCCCTCTTAACAGTATGGTTACCTATCCTAAATGTGATCACACCCACTAGGTGTCTTGATCACCAAAAATGAAAAAGGCCTAGCTTATACCTTTGCCTTGTATAGCTCTTAGGGTCTCCTCCTTCTCTCTTCTTATTCAAGTGTGGAACTTTGGCTTGCTTTCTCCTTAGCCTCCTACTTGTTCCATCACTTGCCATATTCAGCTCTTCATAGTGTTCTAAACCTACTCAAATTAGAGCTAGGTTAGAACTTAGGTTTCATCAATTACCCAAAACACTAGAGATCTTTCAGTGGTCCGACGGCCAACCCTAGCCACTGGCCGCTTCAACTGGAAGCTCCGGACCAGGTAGTCAAGTGAGCGTCGGACCAATCTTCATTGGTCCGGTGGCTCGGTCTCGGCAGACAGCTTAGCTGGCAAAGGCGTCGGACCAGGCGAATTGGTCCGGAGGTAAGCTCCGGACCAAAGTCCGAAGCCCTGGTACATTCTGTGTAAAACTGAAAAGCATCGGACTCAGCTGCGTAGGCGTCGGATCAGTGAGCTCCGGACTATAGCAGATCGTCCAACGACTCTTAGAGATTGCGCGCCAACAGCTAGTTTCAAAATGACAGGACACGTGGCGCTCAGAGAAGCGTCAGACCAAAGCTCTGGACCATGTGCATTGGTCCGGAGGTCTTGACAGACTAGTCCGACGCTCATGTTTCAGCTGAGAAAAAAGGGAATAACGGCTAGTTTTCTGTGAGGGCTTATAAATAGCTTGTGGTCGGCTCTAGCTCACTCTCTTGCACACTTTGATGTTTGCATACACTTGTGAGCTATTGCAAACCTCTCCCGCTCAAGTCTTTGATCCATTGTTCATCTAAAATTGAGTTTGAGTGCAACCAAGTGCATTTGATTGTGAGATTGTATCTAGTGGCACTTGGTGATTTGTTCTTGCTGCGGGTTTCTTGTTATTCTTGGTGTTTGCCAACACCTAGACGGCTTGGAGCATCGGAGGAGAGTCGACACGAGTTGGTGATTGTTCGTGGTCGATTCCGGCGATTGTTAGAGGGCTTGTACCCACCTCGGCGGAGCGCAAAAGGGTAACTCTAGTAAATTGCTCGTGTCATTGAGTTACTCTCATTTGGGTGGATTCTTGTGGCGCCCGAGTAGTGGGTTAGGCTTGTGATTGCCTATTAGCCACCGAATCACCATTTGAGTAGTCGACACAACGGAGACAAGTTTGGTGGAAACCAAGTGAACCTCGAGAGAAAATCATTGTGTCAACCAATGTCTCCCGGCTACTCTTGGTGCTCATATTATGATTGTCTCCCATGTAGGTCCCTAGGGGTATATGGAGGTAATATCCCCAACATGGACCCCTGGGTAAGGATGCAAGTGGCAGCCCGTGAGCCCGCATATAGGCTTAATTTTGTGGGTTGTCGTTTGAACCCGCAAAAATTAAGCTTATATATGAGTTCGCGGGCTAGCTAGCCCACTTGCATCCCTACCCATGGGGCCGAGGGCAGCTTGTGAGTTGAGAAGGACCACGGCTTCGTTGAAGCTTCTGGGTAGTCTATACCAATTGCTGGAGTAGTCTATACCAATTGTTTATACATACAAGTACTATATGTATATCCATAGGGCGTCCCAGCAAGAAGCTAAATAGCTAGTTGACTAAGATTTTATCTGATGTGGCAGTGAGAGAGAACGAGAATACACACTAGCTAGCTATTCCTTCGTCGCTGGTCTCGCTCAAGAAACGAGGAGGGATGGGCATCGCGGTTGGCGCACGAGAAATCCTTTTTTGCATGCGGCTGGTTTCACGGATGAGAGAGAAATTGCTGGGAAGATCACAGGATGACGTGGCTTGTGAAATAGCTAGTTGTCCGGCGATCTCAATTGAGGAGGCCCTTACACCATACCACGATGTAAGGGCTCTCGAATAGTTTATACATACAAGTACTATACCATATCGCAATAATTGTTAGGTGAATATCGTCATGATCCCTTATCCCCGTATTATAATCTGATGATTCTGCTCACGGAATCGGATCGAGACATACGTCACGCGACCAAACTGTAATCCTAGCCCAGCCAGGATCACCGTATCTCCATGATCTTGATATTATAAACATGCAAACCAAAGGAGCCCTCAGTCGTGCATCGACCGGACAGGTCTAGGCGGCTAGCGTAGCATCTGAGATTTCAAAGTGTTGTAGTATCTTAAGCATTGAGTTGCACGCACCAACCACTTTAGTTTAAAAGATTTGTTTTTGCCAATTTAGGACAGCTTCACGCGCTCGAGATCTAGAAAGAACAACTTCAGATCCTACTTTTGTAGCCAAATACCTCATCTCCAAGAAATTGAAAGCACCAAAAAATCCAGATCTAGAGGCTAGATTGGGAGATGTTTAGAGATGTTCAGATGTGATTTTATGGATTCATAGATATTCAAAACAGGGCCTTGAACAGATTGGAAGAGATGGACAATACACTTATATTTCAACATTCACCTCCACGCTGAGCCTTCCTTAGGCCAGTCTCAATGGAGAGTTTCACGGCGTTGTTTCCAAGACTGTAATGTCATACAAAATGAAATAAAACTCGAATGAAACACCCACTCTCAGTGGAGAGTTTCATTCTATAGTTTCATAGGCATTTAATTCCAAGACACATAGAGAGTTGGTATCCGTGCCAAGAGAGTGTCATCCACATGACACTCATTCTCTCTCTTCTTAAATACACTGTCATGTCATCAAAAGTGCCTATGTGGCAACATATTTAATGCGAATGAAACCCAAATGACACCCCCATTAAGACTGGCCTTAGACTTGACAAGTGGAATAGAAGCCAACAACGATTATCAAGTATTTCCTAAATTACTTGTGCTAACTAGAATTCAAACTCAAGATCTTTAGTTCTAATATCATACTCCCCGTCCCTAAATAACTATCATTGTTGGTGTCGTGCCATAAGTTTGTCTCGATTTGTAGAAAATTTATACCTCTAAATAAATTTATTAAAAAACTAGATTCAAATATCTTTCCAATGATACCATAAATATTTATATTTTTTTAATATATATTTACCAAAAATATTTTTTGGGAAACGCAACGATAAATATTTAGCGACAGAGGGATATTGATCTACAAGAACCAGTTCTATCCAAAAGATTAAAGCTAACATAGAAATATGTCCAATTTAGTAATATTTCACGTCACGGAGGCGGCGCGAGCTTTCGGAGGATCGGACGGCGTGAGATGAACGTCATTGTTACGTTTGTGCCAGTGCTTCAGTTAATTTGGAACTCATCAGCGACTGGGTCATATGTTGAGATACGGACAAAGGGTTATTATTATTATTATTTAGTATACCTATAATATTCTATATTATATTCTTGTGATGTCGCGTGGTATTAATGTGATGTTCTATGATACATTTGTAATGTTTAGTAGTATTTGTCTTGTGATCTTTGATAGCATTTTTTCTTCTTTTTACTTAACTCTAATTATTTATTTCACTAATTTTTATTTTTTTCTATGATAGTTGGATACTTTTTATTAGATTTTAAATGGTTCAATGTATTTAATAACAAAACTATTTCATAAATATCACAAATGTCTATAAGGCGTAGTTTAGTGTGAAGTTCTATGGTGTATTTAAGATATTCAGTAGCATATATTGATGTTCTATGATATATATTGTGGTGTTCAATAGCATTTATTCTTTTATTTAACTCTAATTAATTATTTCAATAATTTGTCATTATTATTATTGTTATATTCTTGGTGTTCACGTGGTATACCTACGATATTCTATATTATATTTATATGATGTTCGCGTTGTATTAATATGATGTTCAGCGATATATTTATGATGTTTAGTAGTATTTGTTTAGTGATATTCGATAACATTTTCTTCTTTTTATTTAACTTTAATTATTTATTCTACTATTTTTTATTTTTTGTGTGATAGTTGGATACTTTTTATTGAATTTTAAATGGTTTGATGTATTTAATAACAATACTATTTTTTAATTATCACAAATGTCTATAAGATGCGGTCGTGGAGAGTGATATTATTGAATTAATAGGTCATGCTCCCTTCGGGCCCTTTTCTTAGGCGTATTAGTAAAATCTCGATCAGATAGCAAGGAGAATAGTAATCACGTCAATACATGCGGCACAAAGAAACGTACGATCATTGGATGCATGCAAGCCGGCATACAACAGGAAAACTAGTTGAATGTCCAGCGTATGAAACCCGTATTTACTTCAATGTGTACTCCAAATCATTCCAATTCGTACATGTTGCGAACGTTTAAAGTAGCTGTCTAACTGAAAAACGCGAGTACGCCTAAAAAAGGGCCCGGAGACCGGAGTGAGTATGTCCAAATATGACCATGCTCTAGTTTTCCTTTTATTTTATTATACTTCTCCTTTATTATTTATACATGCACCATAAATCTGGCTGCACCTGATGCATGCACGCGCGCAAGCGGTGAGAGAGAACACGGACCAGATTAGTAAAGTACGGATATATATATTATACGTATATGGCCGGAAGCGCACAAAGCACAGACATGTAAATATCGGCAGGTCCCCATTGCTTCGTAGCCTAGCGTAGCTGCGTAGGTGCCATGTACCCACAGGACGGAAGCGCGCCGAGGAGAGGCCCGAGATCTTCTAGTTGACGTGTGTTGTACATAGCCCAGAATAATCGGCCCACCATACAAAAGTCAGCCCATAGTTGTCGAAGCGGGTGAAATTTATTTACCTGGTCGGCGACTAGCACGCCCCCAGACGTACAGGGTAGTTCCCCACCAATTCAACACGTGACTACATTGTTGTAAAAAAAACACGTGACTACTTGTTTAAAGATATTGAACTTTTTATAAATAAACGTATGACGCTTTTTAACTCAAAGAAAAGTAGTGCACTCTTACAAAAAAAAATTCCAGGACATCTCATGAAATATAAAAATCTACATAATAGAGAAAACAAAATTAAAATATAAAAAGGAAAGGAATAATTAATAATAATCAGGTAAATAAATAAGAAACAAAGCATAAAATTGAATAAATGTATACTATGTGTAAATAGCAAAATATATCGTAGAATATTACACATATATATATAATTATATTATAATCTATACCTAATAATAAAGAGGCAAAATTTCTCTTCACCCTCTAATTTTGGTCCGTCCCATTCTTTGAGAAACGGCGTGACCATATTCTCAACAGACTCGGATGCACAATGGACAGGGACTCCGTACGGTAATAAAGGTAAAAAAACAAATCGTATTAGCTGAGGACTCTCAAATTTGTTTCCAAAAGTAGTGTGCACGCTCGTTCTCGTTTTTCCCAAAACAAATATGGATATGTATTGTATATCTCTCCTCTCCAAAACAGATAGACATCTGATTGGCCGGTTACGGATTAGTCTCCAAATCAAATACGGCTATGAATCGGTCTCCTCTTCGGCTATAAATAAAACACACATGTCACCCCACGACAAATCAGAACGGATGTGAAATCAAAATCAAAAAGGCCAAAAGGCAACAACAACGCCGATCAAAGTACACAGCTCTGCGCCGCGGCAGCCAGCAACGCCCACATGAAAATTGGCAAATGATTCTTATTGCATTGATAATCATTTACGATTTGGAACAATGAGAGTATTTTAATTCGTACGGGCTTAATAGGACATTGCCATATTATTAACCAAAAATATCAACTTATTATAGCCACTAAAATTTATGGAAAAGGTAAAATATAAATAGATGTATATAAATTTTTTGTCCATATTTCTAATTAATATTTAATAATTTTTTCTTCCCATTGCAACGCACGAGCATATTAGCTAGTTAATAATAAAGAGTTAAAATTTCTCTCCATCTGATTTTGGTCTGACCCATTCTCTTATAAGAAAGAGAGAACGGCACGACTAAATTCTCAACAGGCTCGGATGATGGTAAAAAAAACCAGGCAAGTAACACTGGTAGGCACGTAACAAGACTAAACAAAAAAGTATGTATGTGCGGACACGGCACGCTACGGACAGAAAAAGTGGACGGGACTCTCGGACAGTAATAAGGGTGAAAAAAAAAAGAAACGAAGCGTACTCTCCAAATGAACCGGACTCTCAAGTATTAGCTCGCTGGTGAACTCTCAAATCTCACGTCCAAATTTGGAGAGAACTAGGACACAAGCAGTAGGACACCTTTACATTGTCATAGAAATAAGTATTTGCGATTTACTTATATATAAGAGAAAATACATTTGTGCTTAGCATTAATTAAGAGTAAATAGAAGAAAAAAAAATCTAAAATGAAAAAATCTACACGAAACAAAAAGTAGAAAAAAAGTAAATAGAAGAAAAACATAAAACAAAAAATAAAATTTAAAATAGTTAATTATGTTGAAATAAAATGGATAAAATAAATATAAGAATAAAAAAGTGAAAAGGCAAAAAAGAGGACCATATAATAAAAACTAAAAAGAAAAATTAAATCTAAGAAAAAAATAAAAAATACAAAAAAGAGTAAATAAAAAATTAAAAACGTAGAGAAAAGAAAGAGAACAAAAAAGAGAACAAAAAATAGATAGAGAAAACCTAATGAAGAAAACAAATAATAACAATAATAAAACAACATAGAGGAAAGAAAAAGCGAAAATGAAAACAAAAAGGAAAACGAAAAAGAAATAGAAAAAAGAAAAAACAAACAAACTACCTAACACTTCCGATACGAGTCTACGACGAAAAAGCCACGTGCAACGCTAACCTCGGCATCCGGCCTCCTCCTCCGCTTCAACCCCGTCCACCCGGTGCACCTGGCCGCCGACGCTGGCCGCCGCGACGCCGCCAAGGATGCGTCGAGCCTTCGACGATGACTACTGCGACCGCGATAATGATCCCGGCATCCGGCCTCCTCCAGGTGTGCCAACCTCTTATCTTCTCTTCCTGCAACCCCTTCTCTTCCAATCCTGTTGTGCGGAAGGGAGCACCCAAACCTTCGACTGCTTGTGCTCGTAACCTGCTCGACGGAATGCCTGCTGTATCTATGTTTGTTTCCAACGCAAGAAGGGAGAGAGGTTCAGATATGGTGAGTAGATTAGGATCCAATTCCTTTTGATTATGATTAGAGACTGGTCCTTGCAAGTCAGATTATATATAGAAGCAAAAATCTTGTCGTTCTTCCAAAAAAAATTATGTAAGGGTATCGTTGCAGTTACTTATATATTTTTACAGAGACTGTATTGTGTTATTAGTCTAATCCTGTAATGAATTCTTATCCACTTCTATTTGTATGGTTTATGTATATGCAGGGATGGTGTGAGTGAGTTTAAATTTGCCCAAGTACTGAATGTTGAGCTTAATCAAATTATAAAGGTTGTGCCATAATACTCTTGTAGCTTGGTAATCTATTGGTTTTTGAAATACTTTTCTAACAGAAGTTACACAATTCAGGCCTATGCCAACATGGGCTGGCAGGGCCGTCCAAAGTTCACAGTGATTGTTGCTCAAAAAAATCACCACGCCAAGTTCTTCCAATCGAATTCAACAGAAAATGTTCCAGCAGGTGAGCATTCATGTACTGCTTACTACTGCTAAAACTGCTCGCTCTTAACATATATTGAAGAGCTTGCACTCTTGCTTGTAAACAGGTACAGTGGTTGATTCAGTTGTAGTGAAACCGAAGTACCGGAACTTCTACATGTGTGATCATAATGGAGTAATTGTAAGTTCTCCTACACCAGTATGGATTTGCGTCACCTGTGATGCAATACGAAGAAATTACCTGCCACTTATATCGAGCATAAACAAGTGGATTTGGAAAATAACCAGTTCTTAAGTAAAAGGTCTCGTATGTCAATGAATGAAAAAAATGTTTATTTGTTCTCAAGTAGTTGGCATCCTATGAAGCTGAATTTGACTGAAAACAATGGGGCAAAATCTTAAACAAATGGAGTAAGAAAATAATCTATGCTTATGTGTTCTTGAGTTTCTGGCTTCATATGTTATTGAAGAAAAGGAGTTACCCATGACCATGACTTTTGGTCGGCTGAATGCTATAGGTAAAACTGAACATTATCATTGACACATAACATTGATTACCTAGGATTTACTTTTGAATAACAAGAACTGATGCCAATTTAGGTAACTGGAAAATTTAAGGAATGCAGATATTAGATGCTCAATCTCAGGTGTTATGTGGCTATATGCGATAAACTGATAACATAATGAGACATGCTAAACTGGGCCTGCTAAGGCGCTAACAATGAGTATGCTGCTAATGGCAAGCTCACTGAGAAATCAAATGTCTTCTCTTTTAGAGTAATTCTTCTTGAGCTAATAATTGGGTGGTGCCCTGTAAATTCAAGACAAGCGGATGGCAACCTGGTTGACTGGGTCAGCTGTGCATGGAAAGGAAATTGAATTTTCGGTACACAGTACTATGGCTAACAGGGTGAACTCATTTCTTTCACTACTTCCACTTATCCTAAAAAAGGGTCTTTCATTTGACAATATTTATTGTAATTATTGTGACTAGATATCATTGTTATTACTGACTATTGAGGTCTGTAATTAACAGCTGCATGCTTTTATCTTCATACAAATAAAAAATGTACTTCTTATTTGTCTTAGATATAATGATGCTCTTTGTCACTTTTTGATTGGGTTTTAACCATTCATCTCAGGCTATTCATCATCGTATAAACTAGATGAAGAATCCTTCTTTTCATTACTCTAAACATGTTCTTTTTCCTTTCACTATACTGATTTGTTTCTCCTGCAAGCAAGGCCTTTGATGATAAAAGCATTTGAGGATGATAATCATGATGCTTTAGTGGATCTCAGGGGAAGTGAGTATAATGATAACGGGATGGCGAGGATGATAGCCTGCGCACAGATGCATGTGTTCGCCATTCTTCATGGCGGCAGCCACGAATGGGTCAGGTTTACAAGTGAACTATTCTCTACTTTCAGTTATTCAGTACCTGCCAACACTGTTTCAGGTTATCAGTAGTTTTTCAGCTTGGCAGTTATGTATACTCTGGTATTGTTGTCTGCTTGATTGATGAGGACATGTTGAACTATTAGTTTTGACTAATCTAGCTTCGTGTTACTTGGCCGATGAATTCTTAGAAGAAACTGTCTGCTCTTGATGCCTGATACACGCAGGTTGTTCGGGCCTTGGAAGGCGACGTCTTGGCCTGGGCACAGCCGGTTCATGGGGTCCTACAACAGCTCAGCGTCCGATTACGACACCAACCAATACAATGAGGACCTGAAGAAGTTCCGAAAGTTGGCGCTAGGCGGCAGTGGGCAGATGGCGACAAGCGAGTACAGGCAGAACCGGTCGGTGTCGAGCAGCGACGAGGACCACACGACGTCTCCGGAGCCGGAGGAGACGGGGGGTAGCGTGAAGGCAGAGCGATAGGGCGTCCGCAGCACCCCCCCCCCAACCCACCCCACCCCCACCGTTTTATGACTGATAGTAGCGTAAGTGTTATTTTTCATGGCCGAATGACTTATAATTAATCAATGTTGGTTTCATTAGTACATTGATATTTGGTCAATGCTATT
>CM039128.1:40406326-40443556 GCA_022036555.1 Microstegium vimineum | reverse complement strand
AAGTCCAGTCCTTGGTCCGGACCATCATACTGCGTTCGGACCCTCTTCCACAAAGAGTTACAGAGAGCGCCAGGCTCCGGACGTGTGTCCGGAGCTCTGCGTCCGGACAGCAAACTGCGTCCGGACTCCTCTCCTCAGCCGAGCCAGCTAGGGTATGCCTCCGGACCCATCTCCGATGGTCCGAACCGGCCACATACCCTGCGTCCGGGCCTCTGTCCGAAGCTCCTTTGGGCTGCCAAACACTTCTCCAACTTCTCCAAGCTTCCAAGAGCCAACACTAAGTGATCCCAACACTTGTGCACGTGTGTTAGCTTTTAGTTCACAATTATCTTGGATTTAGTTGGTTGTTTCCACTAGTTCAATTGATTTTAATGCAATGCATATGAACCTAGTGGCACATGATAACCGTAATCATACTTAAGAGCTCCCTCCTTGATAGTATGGCTATTTATCCTAAATGTGATCACATACTCTATGATGTCTTGATCACCAAACCAAAAATGGTTCCTAGCAATCACCTTTGCCTTCACACCATTTTCCTTTCCACCACAATGCTAGAGCTTGTGCCATCCACACTTGATTCACCTTGCTCCATCACATGGTATGTACCAACCTATCTCATGATTCACACTTAGAGATCAAGGTTAGTACTTAGGTGGGTTTCATCAATTACTCAAAACCAAAACACATGGGAGACTCTCAATGGACAACACATGAAATTAGCATCCCTCTTGTTTGCCTCAGCCGCTCTTAAGAAATCATGCACGCCATCAAAGATCTCTTTGGAGCGGCGATCAACATTGTACATCCAATCGCGTGTCATCGTCTGCATTATATGACCCAAAACATAATTAAATTTCTCATTTTGGTCAAAAAAAGAAATTATAAAATACCGAACGTAAGGTCATCTGCATTAAAATAACATGATCGAGATGGAACACCATCATGTGTCATTTCCGAGTCATACAAATACTAATGTATGCTCTATGAAAGCCTCGACATAGCGTATGCTAAGACCACTAGCACTATACATAGAAAACCTAAAATGCACTTCAGTAGCATAATGATCTCCCGACCAATCCCAACTAAAGAAGACAAATCATCATTCGTCTGCTCAGCATCGACAGAATTCTTGAGCTGGCTCACTGCCTCATCAGCCTTCGTAGCCTTCGCGACGTGTGTAACTGAAGAATCATGGCCCTATTGGTTTCGGTGATTAACGACAAATTAGCGATTATTATGGCTAACGTGTCTTTTGTAGAGGCTATGCGTAGCTTAGCCATAGTGATCAACATGAATGGGCATCAATGGTTATCACTTAGCCCCAAGATGGATATCGTTTCAGATTTCAAAGAGACCTGATGAAGACCCTAAAATGATAGGCTAAGTGCCATAAGGTGATGAAGGGCACTTAGAAATAGATAGGGCTTATATTTGATCTTTGACCTACTATTAAGAGGGGTTGAGACTAGTAGCTTGACTTAGGAGAGCTTCATGACTTAAGTGTGGTGCACACTTGACTTCCTTAGCTCTAAGCCAGGCTCCAGACGTGCGTCTGGAGCTCTGCGTCCGGACAACAAACTGCGTCCGGACTCCTCTTCTCAGCCGAGCCAGCTAGGGTATGCCTCCAGACCCATCTCCGATGGTCCGGACCGGCCACATATCCTGCGTCCGGACCTCTATCCGAAGCTCCTTTGGGCTGCCAAACACTTCTCCAACTTCTCCAAGCTTCCAAGAGCCAACACTAAGTGATCCCAACACTTGTGCACGTGTGTTAGCTTTTAGTTCACAATTATCTTGGATTTAGTTGGTTGTTTCCACTAGTTCAATTGATTTTAATGCAATGCATATGAACCTAGTGGCACATGATAACCGTAATCATACTTAAGAGCTCCCTCCTTGATAGTACGGCTATTTATCCTAAATGTGATCACATACTCTATGATGTCTTGATCACCAAACCAAAAATGGTTCCTAGCAATCACCTTTGCCTTCACACCATTTTCCTTTCCACCACCATGCTAGAGCTTGTGCCATCCACACTCTATTCACCTTGCTCCATCACATGGTATGTACCAACCTATCTCATGATTCACACTTAGAGATCAAGGTTAGTACTTAGGTGGGTTTCATCAATTACTCAAAACCAAAACACATGGGAGACTCTCAATCTCCCCCTTTTTGGTAATTGATGACAACCCTTCCATAAAGATATGAAATATAATCATTTTGAACTTGAGTTGCTTGTCCAAGCATTTTAATCAAAGATTCAAGATTTGGACAAGTTGCTCAATTTCGGTTTTGGTAGTTATTTGCTCCCCCTACATATGTGCTTCATGAGTTTGGTTCAAGTTTTGCACATATGTATAGATAGGCATTGTGGGAGAGGGAATAGCTACCAAATGATGCTAAGGTGTAAGAGTAGACCTTTGAAGCGTGTTACCATCGGAGTGTGGAATTTAGATTCACCCTTAGCACCATGATTAGCTAGACACCACTTGAAACCAAAAATCACTTAAAAGTTCATGGGTTAGAGCTAATCAACCTATGCATGCTAGTTGATCAATCATCATTCATTTAGATTCACTAGCAAACACCACACAAGCATGAAATGAATTTAAGTACTTGTGCAACAATACATGTGAGGATGCAAGCATTCAAATGCAACAAGGTGTTCATGAGCTTGCTCCCCTATTTGTATGTTCTCTTTGGAAAATATATTTTTCATTTTTCTCCCACGTTATATCTTTTCAACTTCTCCCCCTTGATCTTTTCTCCCCATGATATTTCTTTTATAACTTCTCCCCCTTTGTCATCCAATTTGACACAAAAAAGGTGGGACCAATTATAGATATTCAAGTTTTAGCTCCCCCTTAGTGTGAGATAGAGTGAAAGATTGTTTTCAACTTTGGCTTGATCTAAGCTACTTGCCCAAGATATTTAATTCGGTTTAAACCATAGACAAGCTTCTTCACACATGCTAAGATGGTTATCTTGCCTATGTTGAATTAAACACTTTAGTTCATAGACATAGAGCAAACACTAGGATTGCAAGCACATCAACATGTCATATGCCACCACTAGATCATATCAACTCATAGAAGCAATAGTAGTACCATATAAGCATCAAAGACATTTTAGTTTTCATGAATGATCCTAGAAGCATGAGTGATGACTATATGCTCTATACAAGTCCTAACAAGGTATGCATGAATGCTCTCAAATCAACTTTTACCTTGTATTGTTGGAGTAGAGGCATGTCATATTAGTGGGGGTGCATCAACTCATGTTGGAGAAATCAAGTATATTCAACTCATTCCTTAGCTTGCAAAATCTTTTCTTATCTAGTGGCTTGGTAAAGATATCGGCCAATTGATCTTCAGTCCCAACACTAGTGATAGAAATGTCCCCTTTCAATTGATGATCTCTAATGAAATGATGGCGGACATCAATATGCTTTGTTCTTGAGTGTTGAACCGGATTGTTGGTGAGCTTGATTGCACTTTCATTGTCACATAGCAAAGTCACTTGCTTGAATTTGACTCCAAAGTCATTCAAAGTAGCTCTCATCCATAGGATTTGTGCACAACAACTCCCCACACTAATATACTCAGCTTCGGCGGTTGAGAGTGCCACACTATTTTGCTTCTTTGATGACCATGAGACTAGTGATCTTCCAAGCAATTGACAAGTGCCCGATGTGCTTTTCCTTTCTATCTTGCAACCCGCATAATCCGAGTCAGAGTATCCAAGTAACTCAAAGTTTGATCCTTTAGGATACCACAACCTAACATTAGGTGTATGCTTCAAATATCTCAATATCCTCTTTGTGTCTTTCAAATGACTCACTCTTGGAGAAGCTTGATGTGACAGAACCGTCCAAATTATAAGAGATCAAGTACCAAAGTAGCTGATTTAACTACCACTTAAAGCACTTGAGCCCATATAATCCCGGTAGTCCAGAAATCTCAAAGGATTTCTAACAATCGTATATCCAACCAGGATCGCGCAAACTCAGGTATGCACATTCGAACGAGCCACAAATAAACCGAAAATACTTGAAGTACGAATAAAGTCATTACAACACTTTGTTCCAAATAAAAGTAGTACTTACGCCACAACACCTGTGGTCGAATAAAACATTGTTTGAAACTGAACCCAAAGTTTTACTCCACACTAAAATCATTAAAAGATAGGGGTGCCCACGAGGTCATGTCCGACAACAGCAAAAGATGAGCTCGTAGAAGACCTTGCCCAAGGCCTACTCCTCTTCTCCTTCGACAGGATAGAGACAATGCTTACAATAGCCAACGTATACTTGACCATCTGCAACAAACGGGATAAACCCTGAGTACGGGAATGTACTCAGCTAGACTTACCCGTCTAACTGAAAATAAAGACTCCAAGGGTATGGAAGGCTATTTATGTGGATCTGGGTAAACTTGCTTTTGCGGAAAAGAGAACAAGATGAAACTAAAGATTAGAGAACAACCATTTTCCATCCTATTATTATTATCTCTAGGTTTGCACCTGTACTAGAGCACTCACTTGAACTACTCAAACAATATAATAACATATACCCAATTCCTTCATCAATATTTTAGTAGAACCATTACGATGTCACATGGAGTTGTACCGTGGTGAAGCTCAGCATAATCCCCCATATCCAGTGGGGGCGGCAATTCGAATCGATATACAACCAGCTGGCAAGATTACCTTTAACACACGCCCACACTTTCCCTGTCGGGTCCATGCATTGGGTCACCGCTCAACAAAGTCCAGGTAGTATCGCCGCGGGCTCGCATTGGTCCACCCAATTGTAGAAATCAGTTGGCCACCACGAGGTAGATCGTATCTACAAACTAGAGGGTGCTCACAGCAGATTGAGCGCCGGCCCGGACAGTGTTTACTCGGCTTCGGGGTTGATACTCACAACGGCCCCTATGTGAAAGGGCGCATCAAAGATGTAAGAGGGCCACCATCGTATACAAACCTATACGATCCAACAGACGGACTGCCCCCAAGTCTAAACCACTTGGTGCACTTGCCTTCCAGTTGACCGCATTCATTACTACCATTGGTTCTTTCCATGATAGCAAATATAGCCAACCGTGATAGTATTACCCCCATGGGATAATACGTACATAAATATAAATGTAACCATTTATTCTAAGCAGGCTAAGCGGTTGCTTTTACTTTTATTAATAGGGGAACAAGGTAGGTAAAACAATAATCAAGGAAGGTAATGCATCAATTTGGGATTCAAACAACTCCTGTCACCTAATGAATCACAGTATAAAATACTCAAGTAGATTAATTGTAAATATTGGGAGGCTTAAGAATGCTCCGGGGCTTGCCTTGAGTGAAGGTAGAGGGCTGGTGGTCAGGGCACTCGGGGAGGTTAGTGTCGGACTCGTGGTACTCCTCGTTTAGCTCCTACACCTCCTGGACTTCTGTCTCTGGGGTTGGCTCCTGGTGTTCCTCCACTGATCCTAAATGATTGCAATGCATAAATAAGTAACTTGATGGTGCAGGGATGATGCTTGAACAAGATTTAACACACTAAAAGTGACTCTAAGCATTTAGCCAATTAATTACCACAAAGCTACTATACACAGCAAGCCTATTATAAACTACTCAGAAAAATATACCAAAATTACAGAGGGTAGATCATGTCTACTAGATGCCACTGCAGAAAACTCACTCATAGCAAAGCTACCAGCTAGCAGAGACAAAAAGATGAAATTAAAAGCAGAAAAAGCACTTAGAACTAGAGCTACTAGATAATAGGGTAAAACATGCTATAACTTATTTTTAGCAGAATCTATACTTAAAAACATATTTATCAAGAAAGTTCCATGATCAGCACAAACATAAACTACTCTATATGATTTTCCAAAGAAAACCCTAGAAAAGGACACTTGAACTACAAGTATCTTTTCTGCCATATAACACACCACATATTATATTTTTCTTAGACAGAGCATGACATATAGAGACTCCACAAAAAGTTTCATGATTTATACATGCACATGATTACCACCGGAATTAATCTAAGAAAACAGCATAAACACATTTTAATAGATGATAAATAAAACTAACATAGAAACATGGCATGTTATATTTTTCCTAGCTTCTACACAGGATAACAAAGCTAACAAAAAAACCTTACATTTTTATTTGACCATTTTAAGTAGGAACACAAATAACTTTGATATATGCAGAAAACAACTAATTACTCATTAGTACTGAAGACTTTCTCCAAAAATCATTTTTATATTTTTAACAGAAAGATCATAACATATAGAGTCTAACGAAACTGATTTCACCATTTGAGGATTTACCAAACTCTAGATATAAATTAAACAAGCATTAGCATATTACTGAAAATAGGAAAAGGAAATTCATTTCAGAAACCGGCCCGTGGGGGAACAGTACTGGGTCTGGCCCAATACACGCGGGCGGGAGAGAGCTGACAAGCGGGACCCATAGTCAACTTTAGCCCACCTGCCAGTGAGCAGGGAGCAGAGGATGACGCTGACTGGCATGTTCTTGTCGGCGGTGAAGTCTCCGGCGGTGAGGTTGGGTGTGCTAGGCTCAGGATGATGACGCGCATCCACTAGTGGAGTTGGTTGAACCGGCGTGGTCGTGAAAGTGGCCGGCGGCGTGTGGTGGTGGTGCAGCACGGCGGTGCGACACGGCGAGGTGATCACCGGCGATGCGAGGCTCGGCGCAGGATTGCGTGAGCATCATGGTGATGTGGTGAGTGCGGTTCGAGGGTTGGTTGAGCCGGAGGGGCTCTATGGAACCCTGGCCACGAGCAAGCTCCGCAGCAGCGGCAATGGCGTACGGCCAACGATGTTGTGCTGATTTAGGGCGAACTAGAGCTAGGGAAAAAGTGTTCTCACCTCTGCTAGCTCCGGTGAAGCTTCCACGGAGATGGGGTGTCAGAGGCGAGACGGTGAAGGGTGAACACCGTTTGGTCGGTGCGGTGGCGACTCGGGCCGAGGAACGGCGGAGGCGTTCTGACGACTAGAGTGCTCGGCTGGTGAAAAAGAGGCGAGCAGCGTGTGTGCGGCGCGAAGGCAAAAGCTAGTGCGAGATGGGTCGAGCAGAGGAGCTCGGGTGGTGGTAGATTTGAAAAGGGGATGTTGCGGTGTTGTTGGCGCTCGGCGCGGCGAGAACAGAGGCAATGCGCGCGAGCGAGCGAGTGAGGATGAGTGCAAATGAGTGTGGGGGTAGAGGAGGTGTAGGCGCTCCCTTTTGCACGGTCATGGTCGACCGGTGTGGCCAGAGGGGACCGTGACGCGATGGGGTGGCGGTGGCAGCGACGCTGGCGTGTTCGCGGCGTGCGGGAGTAGAGCAGGACTTGGTCGACGCGCCGTTAGCGCGGATTCGCGCTCGAGTGTGAGAGGGACGAGGCATGGAGCTGATCAGACGCGGCACTGCGGTGGCGTCACTGCGAAACGACGGTGCGGCGCGCGGCAGTGCGGCTGGCAGGTCTGCGGCGGCGAAGCAGGGGCGTCAGCGGCGGGAAAGCGGTGCAGGCTCGGTCCTAGCGCCATTAACGGACGCGACTGAGACAGAGCGAGGGGTTGGTCAGCGATAGCGATGTCGGTGCAAAGCGACAACGGCGGCGTTAGCGTGTTCAACATCCGCGGTCAGGCATCGTTGGCCACGCGGCAGGCGATGTCGACGTACGGCTCAGCTGTGGTCGGGCAAGTGCGCGCGGGCGTGCGGCGTGCGTGCGTACGGGCACGTGCACGGCATGTGTGCTTTGCGACGCGCGGGTGAGCGCGCGGGAGGGGGTCGATCGGCTGATCGAGCCTCCGGCTCGGGGGTCGTTCGTTCGACCCTATGTCCGTCACTTCGAGGGGTCGAGGTCGAGGGGGGATCGATTGGATGATCGAGCCTCCGGCCCGTGGTCGTTCGTTCGACCCTCGGTCCGTCACCTTATCAAGCGGCGGTCGAGGCCGAGCGGGCCGAAAGCGGTACTCGACCTGTTCCGGTTTGATTTCCTTTTTCCATTTTCTTTTATTTGATTCAAACTGAATTTGCTTCAAAACAGTTTCAAAAACTCCAAACTAAGTTGACACTTAAACCAAAGTTGTTCAGAATATTATTCTCTACCTTTTTCATGTAGATCATAAATCCTGAAAACCATTAGTTCAAGAGTTGAGGAATAAAAACTTATTTAAGCTAATTAGGAAAACAATTACTTTAATTCTTTAACAGATAAAATTAAGCAGGGTAAATAAACATAAAGCAAACCATACTTTACTCTAAGCATAGCAAGGTTTTGCTAAACAGGTTGATCACAAGTTTGAGCACAAACGCCTATTTAATTCTAGTTTCAAAACATTATAACACACACATGAAATGATAGCATATGCAAACATGAATGCGATGAAATGCTTGTGCTTAGTGGTTAATGATGATCCTAATGCAAGCTTGACACAGGGTGTCACACTTGAAACCTTGCACACATGCATACACTAAACATGACATCCAGTCTTGATGCGGTCACATATAGCAAGCTACCAATCATTGATCTATATAGCTTTTGATCTACCATGTTGCCACTAGCATCACCATCCAAATTTCTATTTGTTCCCATGGGTGTACTAATAGACTTTGCTTCATCTAGATTGAACTTCTTGAGCATGTCCTTGATGTACTTGCCTTGACTAACAAAAGTCTCATTCTTCATTTGCTTGACTTGAAGACCAAGGAAGTAACTAAGCTCTACAAGCATAGACATCTCAAACTCTTTAGTCATCATTGTGCCAAACTCTTCACAAAACTCTTGATTGGTTGACCCGAAGATAATGTCATCCACATAGATTTGCAACACAAACAAGTCCTTCCCAATCTTCTTGGTGAATAGGGTAGTGTCAACCTTCCCCATAATGAATCCCTTAGAGAGGAGAAAGTCCCTCAACCTCTCATACCATGCTCTAGGAGCTTGCTTCAAGCCATATAGTGCCTTCCTTAGCTTGTACACATGGTTGGGTTTCTTGTCATCTTCAAAACCGGGTGGTTGCTCCACAAATACTAATTCATTGATGTACCCATTGAGAAATGCACTCTTCACATCCATTTGATAGAGCTTGATGTTGTGAGCACAAGCATAAGCCAATAGAATCCTTATTGCTTCTAGCCTTGCCACCGGTGCATATGTTTCTCCAAAGTCAAGACCCACTACTTGAGTGTAGCCTTGTGCAACTAGTCTTGCTTTGTTTCTCACCACTATTCCATCTTGATCTTGCTTGTTGCGAAAGACCCATCTAGTGCCAATGACATTGTGGTTCTTTGGTCTCTCAACTAGCTCTCAAACTTGATTTCTAGTGAAGTTGTTGAGTTCTTCATGCATAGCATTCACCCAATCAATATCTTGCAAAGCATCTTCAATCTTGGTTGGCTCAATAGATGATACAAAAGAATAGTGCTCACAAAATGAAGCCAATCTTGATCTTGTTTGTACACCACTAGTGATATCTCCAATAATATGATCCAAAGGATGATCTCTTACAATAGATGTAGGTTGGAGTATTGGAAGTTGATTGCTTGTACTTGGTTGATCATTGGGTAGAGTAGATGAACTAGCCTCTTGATCATGAGTTGGAGAGGATGAACTAGCTTGATTGTCATTGAGTTGCACATTAGATGGAGGATTCACTTGATCTTCAATATCTTGTTCTCATCCACTTGTCTTGGCCGAATGTCCCCAATATCCATATTCTTCATTGCCTTGGCCAATGTTTCACCTCTCACATCATCATGGTTGTTATTCTCATCTTGAGAACCATTTGTTTCATCAAACTCCACATCATGTGCCTCCTTAACTATGCCATGAATAAGATTCCATACTCTATAAGCTTTGCTTGTAGTTGAGTAGCCAAGTAGGAAGTCTTCATCACATTTCTTCTCAAATTTGCTCAATCTTGCACCTTTCTTCAAGATGTAGCACTTGCATCCAAACACTCTAAAGTATGCAATATTTGGCTTTCTTCCATTCAATAGATCATAAGGTGTCTTCTCAAGCATCTTGTGGCAATAGAGTCGGTTGCTATAATAGCAAGCCGTGTTGATAGCTTCGGCCCAAAAAGAATCACTCACATTGTATTCACTAAGCATAGATCTTGCCATATGAGTGTCCTATTATTCCTCTCAACAAGCCCATTTGATTGAGGTGTATACTTGGCTGAGAATTGATGTTTGATTCCATATTCATCACAAAGCTCATCAACTCTTGTATTCTTGAATTGACTACCATTGTCACTTCTTACTCTCTTGATAGTTGTTTCAAATTCATTTTGGCATCTCTTGACAAAGACTTTGAATGTATCAAATGTTTCACTCTTGTCACTCAAGAAGAATACCCATGTATATCTAGTGAAATCATCAACTATCACAAAGCCATATTTGTTTCCACCAATGCTAGTGTAGGCGGTTGGTCCAAACAAGTCCATATGCAAGAGCTCAAATGGTTTGCAAGTACTCATCATGCTCTTACTAGGGTGAGTATTTCCAACTTGTTTGCTGACTTGACAAGAGCTACATAGCTTATCTTTTTCAAAGACCACATCTTTCAAGCCTCTAAATAGATCATGCTTGACTAATTTGTTCAATTGCCTCATTCCAACATGACCAAGCCTTCTATGCCATAACCAACCCATGCTAGATTTGGATAGCAAGCAAGTTGACAATTGAGTTTCTTTGGCATTGAAATCAATTAAGTATAGATTTTCATATCTAAATCCTTTGAATATCAAGTTAGAGCCATCTACACTTATGATCTCTACATCATCAACTCCAAAGATGCATTTAAATCCAATATCACAAAGTTGAGCTACGGATAGCAAGTTGAAGTTCAAGCTCTCTACTAGCAATACATTGGATATGCTCATGTCATTTGATATAGCAATCTTACCAAGCCCTTTGACCTTGCCTTTGCCATTGTCACCAAATGTGATAGATTCAATCCCATTGCAATCATTTGGCTTGATGGAGTTGAACATTCTTGAATCTCCGGTCATATGTTGAGTGCACCCACTATCAAGCACCCAATGCCTCCCTCCGGCTTTGTAATTGACCTACAAGAGAGATCAATTCTTTTTAGGTAACCAAACTTGCTTGGGTCCTCCAAGGTTAGTTACCAAAGATTTTGGTACCCAAATAGCTTTCTTCTTTGAGCTCTCATTGGGAGTACCCATGTACTTATCAATCACACCTTTCTTTCCCTTGGTAAGCACATAACTAGAATCAAAGCGAATAGATGCACTTGTAAATTTTATCTTGCTTTGGTTTAGTTTGCAATATTGCTCATCATGCCCTACTTGCTTGCAACTAGTGCAAAACCGACCATTGCTCTTCACAAAGTGAGGCTTTGGAGTTGCAAAGGCCGCCTTGCCTTTATTGGGGGTATAGCCAAGTCCCTCTTTGCAAAGGGAGAACCTTTGGCTACCCAAGCACTTAAGTAAGCGGGCGTCTCCACCATAGGCATTGCCTAATGCTAGAGTGAGCTTACCAACCTCCTTCTTAAGGTTCTCATTCTCAACCGTTAGTGAAGCATCACAAGTGACAACTTCACTAGTAGAAGAGGTAGAGTTAAAAGTGCTACAAGAAGGGTTAGTTGGGATGATGATGATGGGTTCATAGAAAGATTCATTGATTATATCACAAGTTATTCCCATGTTACTTGTTGAAACATGCTCTTTCTCATTTTGCTCAACAAGAAGTGAATGAGCCTTTTCAAGCTTAGAGCAAGCTTTTTCAAGCTTAGAGTGAGCTTTGCCAAGCTTCTCATGGGCATCCGTTTGCCTCTCATGAGTAAGATTGAGCTCATCAAAGGATTGCTTGAGAGAAAGATTCTCTTGATTGAGAGAATGATTCTCCTTTCTCAATGCTTTTCACTCCTTTCTTGTGAGGAAAAAGTGAGTCTTAGCATCTTCCAACATTGCAATTAGTTCATCTTTAGTGGGTTCATCATCATCATCATCACTAGAATCACACTCATCATCGGATTGTACCTTAGTTGGCCTGGCCATGAAGCATGTCGATGGAGTGTCAAAGAGAGAGATCTTGTTCTTCATAGCAATGCTAGCAAGTGCCTTCTTCTTGCTTGATCTCTTCTCATCATCACTTGAGTCATCATCTTCACTAGAATCACTATCCCAAGTGACAACATATGACCCTCCCTTCTTGCTCTTCTTGAGAAACATCTTGTTCTCTTTATTTTCTTTCTTCTTGCCCTTCTTCTCATCTTCATAATCACTATGATGTGGGCAATCGAAAATGAAGTGATCCTTGCTATTGCACTTGAAACACCTCTTGTCATTGTTCTTGCTCTTGAAGGAGTTCTTCTTCCTTCTAGCTCTATAGCCCTTCTTCTTCATGAACTTACCAATCTTTTTGACAAAGAGGGCCATTTGTTCTTCATCCTCACTATCATCATTGCTTGAGCATTCATCATTGCTTGACTCATCACACTTTACTTTGCCCTTTGATGATGATGTGGCTTTGAATGCCACACTCTTCTTCTTCTCATTTTTCTTGTCATCCTTCTTTTCATTGTTCTCTCTAATCTTGTCCTTGTCTTCTCTAAAGGTGTCATCGGTCATCACCTCACCAAGAATTTGGTTTGGTGTGGTTGTGTCCAATCCACTTCTCACCAATAGAGTGACTAGCATCTCAAATCTTGAGGGGAGACTTCTTAGGAATTTGAATGAGAATTCCTTGTTCTCCACCTTCTCTCCAAGTGACTTAAGGTCATTGACAAGCACCTCAAGCCTATTGAACATCTCGGGCACGTTCTCATCTTCCTTCATCTTGAAGCTAGCAAACTTCTCCTTCAAGATATAGGCCTTTTCTCCCTTCATGGATTGAGTCCCTTCATATGACTCTCCTAGCTTCTTCCAAGCCTCATGAGCAATCTCCAAGTTTTTGATTTACTCAAAGACTTCCTTGGAGATTGCCTCATGTATTGCACTCAAGGCAATATCATTGTTTTGGAGATTCTCCTCTTCGACCGTGGTGGGTACCTCTTCATTTACCACCTCAAATTTCTTGTCGACCACCAACCATATCTTCCGGTTGATTGATTTAAGATAGGTTGTCATCAAGGCCTTCCAATAGCTATAATTGGTGCCATCGAACTTAGGTGCCCTCTTGGTGTTGTTGATTTGAGCCATTTTAACACCGTGGGATGTTAAGCCTTTGTGTACGGTGTACTAGCTCTGATACCACTTGAAAGGTCTAGGTATGGCTAGACGGGGGGGATGAATAGCCTAATTAAATTTTCTACAACAACATTTAGCAAACTTGTTAGAATAAAACACGACGATAAGCAAGTTTGCTCTAGCACTACAAGGGTCGGCAAGCCTCCTATATCAAGTCTAGTTACTAGCAAGATATATCCTATGTCACACACAAGGGCTAGACAACTAGAGCTACTAAGCTAAGCTACACAAGCTAAGCTAGAATCTCTACTTTGCAAGAATGAAGGAAAGTAATACAAAGCTAGAGATAGAGATAGAAGGGTTATACCACCACGAAGGGATGAACAAAGATAACCAATCACAATATGAATCCTTGGTAGATACAAGTTGACACAATGATTTTTTACCGAGGTTCACTTGTTTGCCAACAAGCTAGTCCTCGTTGTAGCGATACACCCACTTGGAGGTTCACGCGCTAATTGGCAATCAAAGCCAAACCCGTTCAAGGGTGCCGCACAACCAACACAAGATGGGGATCCCCAAGCTACGCGGAATCCACTAGAGATACCTGTCGCGAATCTCCCACGGGGTAGGTTCAAGAACCCCTCACAATCCACCGATCGGAGCCGGAGACAATCACCTTCCTCCGCTCAACGATCCTCGTCGCACCAAGCCGTCTAGGAGATGGCAATCTCCAAGAATAACAAGAGCTCCACGACGACGACGATCACCAAGTTCCACTAGTATGCAATCAAAGAGCAATGCACTTGGATTCACTCTATCTCTCTAGAATATGTCAAATATGTTTAGAGGATGAGTGGTGGAAGCTTCTCAAGCAAGCACAAATGTGTGAGTGAGTAGAATATGCAAAGGCTGCCCCAAAGGGCCGGCCATATCACTTATATAGCCCTCACTCAACAACTAGCCATTTTGCCCCTGAAAAACGCTTTCTGCGCCCACTCCGGACGCACTTTCCACTGGGAGTCCGGACCATCAACAGCGTCCGGACCCACCACTTGCCGAGAGCCAGCTGCCATGTTCAGGCTCCGGTCGCAGGGTCCGGACGTAGTCCGGACCAACGCACTTGCGTCCGGTGCCCCTGCCGATTCAAACGGCAAACTTCCCGCGCTTGCCACTGCCTGCCACGTGGCTCCGGACTCTCCTGTTCACAGGGTCCGGAGTCACTGCTTCTTGCGTCCGGAAATATTTTCCCGGGCGCCCGAACGCACCCGAGAGCTCGCTTGAGCTCCTCAGCACCTCCGGACCCAAGTCCAGTCCTTGGTCCGGACCATCATACTGCGTTCGGACCCTCTTCCACAAAGAGTTACAGAGAGCGCCAGGCTCCGGACGTGTGTCCGGAGCTCTGCGTCCGGACAGCAAACTGCGTCCGGACTCCTCTCCTCAGCCGAGCCAGCTAGGGTATGCCTCCGGACCCATCTCCGATGGTCCGAACCGGCCACATACCCTGCGTCCGGGCCTCTGTCCGAAGCTCCTTTGGGCTGCCAAACACTTCTCCAACTTCTCCAAGCTTCCAAGAGCCAACACTAAGTGATCCCAACACTTGTGCACGTGTGTTAGCTTTTAGTTCACAATTATCTTGGATTTAGTTGGTTGTTTCCACTAGTTCAATTGATTTTAATGCAATGCATATGAACCTAGTGGCACATGATAACCGTAATCATACTTAAGAGCTCCCTCCTTGATAGTACGGCTATTTATCCTAAATGTGATCACATACTCTATGATGTCTTGATCACCAAACCAAAAATGGTTCCTAGCAATCACCTTTGCCTTCACACCATTTTCCTTTCCACCACAATGCTAGAGCTTGTGCCATCCACACTTGATTCACCTTGCTCCATCACATGGTATGTACCAACCTATCTCATGATTCACACTTAGAGATCAAGGTTAGTACTTAGGTGGGTTTCATCAATTACTCAAAACCAAAACACATGGGAGACTCTCAATGGACAACACATGAAATTAGCATCCCTCTTGTTTGCCTCAGCCGCTCTTAAGAAATCATGCACGCCATCAAAGATCTCTTTGGAGCGGCGATCAACATTGTACATCCAATCGCGTGTCATCGTCTGCATTATATGACCCAAAACATAATTAAATTTCTCATTTTGGTCAAAAAAAGAAATTATAAAATACCGAACGTAAGGTCATCTGCATTAAAATAACATGATCGAGATGGAACACCATCATGTGTCATTTCCGAGTCATACAAATACTAATGTATGCTCTATGAAAGCCTCGACATAGCGTATGCTAAGACCACTAGCACTATACATAGAAAACCTAAAATGCACTTCAGTAGCATAATGATCTCCCGACCAATCCCAACTAAAGAAGACAAATCATCATTCGTCTGCTCAGCATCGACAGAATTCTTGAGCTGGCTCACTGCCTCATCAGCCTTCGTAGCCTTCGTGACGTGTGTAACTGAAGAATCATGGCCCTATTGGTTTCGGTGATTAACGGCAAATTAGCGATTATTATGGCTAACGTGCCTTTTGCAGAGGCTATGCGTAGCTTAGCCATAGTGATCAACATGAATGGGCATCAATGGTTATCACTTAGCCCCCAAGATGGATATCGTTTCAGATTTCAAAGAGACCTGATGAAGACCCTAAAATGATAGGCTAAGTGCCATAAGGTGATGAAGGGCACTTAGAAATAGATAGGGCTTCTATTTGATCTTTGACCGTACTATTAAGAGGGGTTGGGACTAGTAGCTTGACTTAGGAGAGCTTCATGACTTAAGTGTGGTGCACACTTGACTTCCTTAGCTCTAAGCCAGGCTCCGAACGTGTGTTAATTTTCATCGGCCTCTGGGCTTTACAATTTTCAAACTTGATTTGCCCAGACTCGATTTCGGACTGCAGCTGCTGCCTAAAGACTTTGCAATCATTGGTACTGTGTGAGGTTGCATCATGCCACTTACAGTACCTCATCCTTCTAAGTTCTTCAGCCGATGGAATCACTTGATTAGGCGCCAGCTTAATCAGCCCTTCTTGAAGCAACAGATCAAATATCCTATCGGCTTTAGCAGTATTGAAAGTAAATCTTTCAGCCTCCTTCTGACCAAACGGACAGGATATCGGCCACTTATCTTTTACCCACTCAGCAACGTCGATATCCGTCCCTTTGTCTGATTCAGAATCATCTTCTTGTTCAATGAAAGATACCTTCTTGTTCCAAGTCTTTCTAGGTTCGAAGGCTTTAACTTCTTGATCGGCAACTCTCTACACGAGATGGCTGAGGCTTTCGAATTCTTGAGATGCATATTTGTCCTTGATGTGTGGCAGTAATCCCTGGAAGGCTAAATCTGCCAATTGCCGATCATCCAGCACTAAGCTGTAGCATTTATTCTTCACGTCCCTAAGCCTTTGGACGGAGATTTCCACCGATTCGTCATTATGTTGCTTTAGCTTGACTAAATCAGTAATTCTCTTCTCATGCACGCCAGAAAAGAAGTATCTGTGAAACTGCTTCTCTAGATCGGCCCAAGTAATTACAGAGTTTGGAGGAAGCGAGATGAACCACGTAAATGCCGATCCAGACAAGGATGACAAAAACAGTCTCACCCTTAGTTCATCTCTGGTAGCTGCTTCTCCACATTGGATAATGAAGCGGTTGATATGCTCCATCGTCGATGTATCATCTTGGCCAGAAAATTTCGTGAAATCTGGCACCTTGTACCGATTCAGAAGAGGAATCAAGTCGTACGCCGGAGGATATGGCGTCCGATAAGAATATGTATTAACCTTAGGCTTGATGTCAAACTGTTCTTTCATCACTTCGGCAATCTTATCGGTCCAGTATGCATCTTGATCCTGCCGATGCGCAGGCTGGACAATCATCGGCTGGACTGGTTGATACATCCCCTCTTGCCTCTGTAGTGGGTAAGCTGGTCCAATTGGCGTAGGCGTAACACCATCTTGCTGAACATTATGCATCGGCTGACTTGCCAATGTATATCCTTGGACACCCACTGGGGTGTATTGGGACACCGCTGGCCGATACACCGATGTCTCATTCAGAACAATGGTCGGGTAAGGGTATTGCTGCGCCCACGTTATCTGGTGCCCAGATTGCACCACCTGTTGTTGAATTGGACCGGCCCACATAGGATTGTGCGTCATCGGCATGTGATCTGCTGATAGTTGGTAATTGCCCGGCGCCTGCTGTTCCTGTATCCTGGAATAGTCAACGAATGGGCCCCCTTGATGCACTGACACTCCTGTTGGAGGGTTCACCATCATCATAGGATAGTTTATAACTGTCCTATCCTGCTGCATCGGCAACACATTTGCCGATGGTTGCCCACAAGACATCTTGGGTACGACCATCTGAAGACTCCCCGGCGGCAACTGCATGTTTGGAGCAGACGCAGCATGATGCATCGCCGGGCTCATCGGTTGTGCCGATGTCGCCAATTCCACAGGAGCCATCCCCGCCGCATTTTCTTGGATCCACTTGGCATCGGTAGACGAATCTGGAGGCATACCGTAGATAGACTATAACTAATGCGAAAAAAGTAGATTCTGAAAAGTAAGATGAAAATAATAGATTTGTTTGATTGTATTGGATATCTCTCATACGAGCCCTAGGTACATATTTATACTCCAGTAGGAGGAGTTGTACACTGACACGACTCATACCTAAACAAAACTCCTACTTTTAAGGAAATAAATGACTCGCACAAGAGTTGGAGTCAAACTATAATGATAATACTAATATTAAAACCACTAATTTCCTTATCCGCTTCCCTTACAATGAAACCTTCCATCGGCAGATCCCCTCAATCCGCAACCTTCTTTTATTGTCATCGGTAGCTTTCAACTGACGTCGGCCATATCTTTCTGCATCCATCGGCAACATTTCTGATCGGCAATGTTTCCCTATTTCCATCGGCAACACTTTCCAATCGGCAAATATCCTTCTTTTCATCTTTGATGCCTCTTCAATCTTCTGCTTCTATCGGCAACCTGATAGCGGTATCATGATACCGATAAGGAACAACAACCAACCTTCCATCGATCAGTGCATCTGGTTCATATTGCCACGTACAAAAAACGGTGTCAACAGTCATAGACACCTTGGCAATGGTTTTGTATTTTTCCAAGATAGTTTGTGGGCCCATGTATCCTCGTGCTTTGATCTAGAGCCCTTGAGAAGAAGCACAGAGGAGATCCAAGGGTGAATCTTCACTCTAGGAGGTCTCTTATGGATCATGGACTCGTGGGAGGCAATGGTGGTCCCTTAGTGTGGTCGGTCGACCCCGCCTAAGTGGGTCCACAGGCTCCCAAGTGTCCCTATTTGTTGTTACCTGCATAGAACATACTCGAGGTACATGTGGAACCAATTATTGATAAAATGCTCTAGCTATGTTATTATACTCTTGAATATGAGGATGTTGACGGTATTTTGATGGTGATAAAATAGCTCACAAATACCGTCAACAATGTGCATGTGTTGTTTGTCGTTCCTTTTTGGTTAAGTTTGAGCATCCTTTGTGTTCGTCCACTTAGGGGGAGCATTCCAAGCTCAAGACACTTCTATACCCCTCTTGTGGCCATATGATGTCTCCTTGATGTTTTCATTCGAATATTTTGAGCCAAAACTAAATCTAAGCCTATGGCAAAATACTTGAAAAGGAGAGTTTGAGAGATGGTTCTCATATCAAGTCCAATCAGCTGTTATTTGGATCTTATTTGGATTGGAACTTGGTTGGGAGAAAGACGCAAAAATCAGATTTGAAAAACTCTATTTCAAAGGCGTCGGACGCTATCGACGGACGCTCGGCGAAAAATGCCTCAGCGTCCGTCGTGATCGTCCGGAGATTTAAGTCGCTCGCTTAAGGGACGTCGGACGCTTGCTAGCGTCCGTCACAGAGGCGTCAGACGCGTCTGGCGCGTCCAGGAGCTCTCTAGTCCTCTCTGTTCGAGCGTCGGACGCTTCATAGCGTCCGTCACCAACTGGAGCTCTCTGGACCCTTACTGCATAAGCGTCGGACGCTCTGACCTAGCATCCGTCGGACCCGTCGGAGCGTCCGTCGCGAACTTGCAGAGCGCATATTATTTCAAAAACTGCTTCTCCCCCCTCGGTCGACTCATTTCCATCCGTACGCCGCCGCTCCCATTTCTCACCCACCGCCGCCGCATCCGTGCCCTCACTCTCCGCCGCCGCCCGTTCCCTGTGCCGCCGCTCGCCGGAGCTCCCCAGCCGCCGTCGGCCCCTGCGCCGCCAGCTCCTGCCCCTCTGCTTCTCCTCTACTTCGCGGTTCAGCCGAGCAGAGCAGTGTGGGATGTGGGGATTCCTCTCAAGGCTTCCCCCATGCTTCTTGGATCTCTTCAAATCTTCAAGGTGATCATATGACCTGCATTCTCCTCTCTCATGGTGTTATTTTACAATACTTTGATTCATTCCAAATCCAAGACCTAAATCACCTCTGTCATCTGTCACGGTTGCGGTTTGAGTTGAGTTCTTGACCGAGGTCTCTCCTTTTTCTTTTGGTCACTTGGTCTATGTGTTTGAGGTATAAAAATGGAAGATTCGACTCTACACTTATCTTTCTCATGCTTCTACACTAGATTTCACTCATCTCTAGATACATGTTTATTGTTATATATCTCTATCTATCTATCGTGCAGTGGTTTGCTTGGGCAGTGGTAGTGAACTCGGGGCAAAGCCCGCGAGTAAGGAACGAGGCAAAGCCTCGAAAGTGTCAGTCCAGGGCCGTCGAGCCACTCTTGTTTGAGTTTGGGATTGTCAGTTTGTCAATGGTTTGACAGTGACAGTTGTTCGTACTTGACAGTTGATCTTCCCGTGGTTGACAATGCCACGCACGAAGACTGCAGGTCTCGTTCCTGGTGGTGGTGGTAGTGATCCTCCTCCTCCACGTCGTCCACCCACCGATCAGGACAAAGGGAAAAAGAAGCTCCTTGTGAAAAAGAGGAAGAGGCCGCTGATGGATCCAGACTCAGTGGCAGCACTTGCAGCGGTAGAGGCAGCAGAGATTGCCCTCAGTTGAGTTTGTGCAGCCTTGCTTCAGAGAGCCGTTCGGAGAAGGGTCTAGTCGAGGCACACGTGACCTCACAGCGACTGCCTGGATCCTAAACGAGGTACTTAGGCACACCATACTACCCCGAGTGGGAGCTTGTGAGACTATCACCCGCCTGCAGTTGTGGCTCTTGGCACATCTTGTCCGCAAAGAGAAGTTTGACTTATGGGACTTGATTATTAGTGAGATGGAAGATATCATAGCTTCAGGATTCAAAGGTCACTGGCAGCTTCAGTACGCACATTGGATATCCTATCTGATGGTTTCTCGTGGCGAGTCTATCTCCCAGCTTACCACACTCACCCGATCTGACATCGTCTTTCCTGAATATAACATGAGTCAGTTGGTGAGTCACAGTGGCAGAGGTCGCTTGAGGCGTCAGGGACCGCACACACGTCAGACAGGTGTTCCACCTGAGTCAGCGGTACAGCAGGAGACAATGGTTCCTGGTTTGGTAGATGATGAGCTTGCAGAGCTAGATGCTCAGATTAACGCTGCTGCCGATGATGCCTATGTTGATGATGTTCCTTCTAGCAGCTCAGATGAGGACTATATGCCAATTCCAAAGTACGTACCCCGGTCTCATGAACGCGAGGCTGGTGGGTCAGGTTCAGCGTCAGGCACCTCAGAGGCTACCATCCTCTCTCTTCTGACAAACATGCAGCAGGAGCAGGTCAGATAGGCAGAAGAGCAGAGGAGACAGGCAGAGGAGCAGAGACGACAGGCTGGGGATGTCAGGAGACTCACCGCTCAGCAACTAGCAGCTCAGGCTGAGGCTCAGGCTCGTCAGGATGAGTTCCAGCGCCAGTTTCTTTCATATCAGATGCAGCAGGCTAAAATTCAGAAGACTCAGACCATGCTTCTTGAGCGTCTTCTCAGCTCGAGCTCCGGGCAGACCATTACTCCACAGCTTCAGTTGCCCGGGGTCTCACAGCAGCAGCAGTTTACCTCCCAGCCACATCAACCGACAGTGTCAGTGATGCCGACGCCAATGTTACTGTCCGGAGGACAGATAAGTCAGGCACTCACCTCTCCACCCTTCCAGGCACCAGCCTCTCCAGAGTGCCAGTCCCCGCGGTCCCAGGTGTCTTCTTGGTTAGCTTCTCCTGGTGAATTTCAGTCAGACTTCACACCTGTCCGGGGAACTACCATTGCAGAGGCCTCACGCGAGCTCACAGCCCCCTACATGGAGATCACAGGCGAGGACTCTCCAGCACCAGCAGCTCAGGCATGAGACTCTGCCAGCAGAGGCTACCGTGGATCCTCCGGCGACGGGCACTCACCTCTCTTCAGTTGCCTCGTCGGAGATCGCACCGGATCAGTCCACTCAACCGTCACCACTCCTCCAACTGTAGTTCAGACCGATGCTATCTCAGTTGTAGTGGAGGCAGTTGAGTCAGGGGCTCCAGTCCAGGCACAGGAGCTGGCAGAGGCAGTCACAGTGGCAGTATCTTCACTGCCTCAGTCCCAGCCCACAAAGCTTGTTGCAGCAGTATCGCTTGTTGCTTTGGCAGTGACTACTCCTCCCCCGCCTTGAGTCTTCACTCGCCGGGCTCCCAGACCCGCTACTTCAGAGGCAGGATCGTCAGAGGCACCAGCTGAGCCTCAGGGGGAGCCAGTTGAGTCAGCAACCCCAGAGCTTACAGTGTCAGCTCCAGAGGTCACCCTAGCTGCGCCTACACCTGCAGAGGCCGAGGCAGATGTTGAGTCAGATGAGTCAGATCTTCAGGACTTCATCATGCTCGATTGTCAGACTGTAGCTTCTTCGCCTCCTCCTCCAGCTCTAGATGCTTAGTTGTTGGTGCTAGACGCCAAAGGGGGAGAGAGAGTCGAGTATAGAGATAGGGGGAGGGATGCTTCTTTGTGTGATTTTATTCCCCCGTACTCATGTCATCATGTCTATCTTATTTGCATTTGTGTATATGTGTGATGGATGATGTTTGTGAGATACTTATGCTTGTGTGACATACTCTTGATTATCACTAATACTTGTTATGAGTTGTCACTTGTTTCATGATATGTCTCTATTCCAATGGTAATTGAGCTTCCGCGCTATACTCCGATATATGCTTGAGAATGTCTTGAGGTACTCCATTTTCATTTTCATATTCATGAGTACCATGGTGGTGATTTGGTTTGGGTGAGAAAGCTTGCTTCTTTTCTAGTCACAAACCCTTGCTCAACCATTCCAAGTCACTTGAAATCCTAACCCTTCAATCTTATATCCATACTCGAGGAGTTATTGTTGTCAATCACCAAAAAGGGGGAGATTGAAGAATCATGGCCCCATTGGTTTTGGTGATTAATGGCAAATTAGCGATTATTATGGCTAACGTGTGTTTTGCAGAGGCTATGCGTAGCTTAGCCAAAGTGATCAACATGAATGGGCATCAATGGTTATCACTTAGCCCCCAAGATGGATATCGTTTCGGATTTCAAAGAGACATGATGAAGACCCTAAAATGATAGGCTAAGTGCCATAAGGTGATGAAGGGCACATAGAAATAGATAGGGCTTCTATTTGATCTTTGACCGTACTATTAAGAGGGGTTGAGACTAGTAGCTTGACTTAGGAGAGCTTCATGACTTAGGTGTGGTGCACACTTGACTTCCTTAGCTCTAAGCAAGCCTATGGTGACCGTAAGATAGCCTAGAACAACTTCCATATTCATCGCGACGAAAACCGAAGTTGAGGGAGCTGTTTTCTAAGCGTCGGACGCTGAGGTCCAGGGAGTCGGATGCTGTCCGGCGCGCCAGACGCTGGCGCCAGACGATGACGTATGCACGCCCTAGCGTCCGGCGGCGTTACAGAGAGCTCCAGAGACGTCCATTTTGCGACGGACGCGTCCATCGCATGGGCGTCGGACGCCCGCGAGCGTCCGGGAATATTTTCCCAGAAACCCGAGAGCAGCTAGTTTGCGTCGGACGCTGTGGCGCAGCGTCCGTCGCAAAGCGCCAGAGCATCCAGCGCCTGTTGATGTGAACAGGAACTAGCCGTTGGGGCTAGCGACGGAGCGTCTGTCGCCTGTCGACGGAGCGTCCGTCGCCAACTTGAAATGCCAGCCCGAGGCAATTTTGTGGGGGGCTATTTATAGCTCCTCACTCTTCTCTCCCACCTTGCCTTTGCTCATTTCAGTTTTTGAGTTGTTTGAGAAGGTTGGGAAAAGAGCAAGAGCCCTAGAGAGAGAGAGAGTGATTCGCGAATCCATCCAACCTCTCCTCTAGTTCATCCAAGAGTTCAAGTGTGCATCCTCTAGTTGTGAAGCTTGAGTGAGTCAAGCGAAGATCGAGGCTTGTTACTCTTGGTGATCGACATCACCTAGACGGTCCGGTGGTGCTCGGAGGAAGGTGATCGCCGGAAGATTGTCGGCGGCCCTTCTCTATCGACTTGTGATCGGTTGTGGGTGATTCACCGAGCCAGAGTGGCGAAGAATCAGCCCGTAGAGAGCACTCATCCCTTGCGCGGGATTGAGGGGGAGCTATACCTTGCGAGGTGCTCCAACGAGGACTAGGGGGAGTGTCGACTCCTCGATACCTCAGCAAAACATCGTCGTGTCAAGCATCTCTTTCCTTAGCTCTTTCATACCGCATTACTTTCCACACTTATCTTTCAATTCATACTAGAATTGTGTAGGAAGGTTTTGCTTTCAATTGGCTTGCTACCGCTTTCTAGCTAGGACACACAAACGGTAGGCACTAGGGGGTTAATTGGCTCTTGATAGATTTAATTCTTGTCTAGAAATTAAAAAGAGCCTAATTCAACCCCCCCCCTCTTGGGCATCTTGATCCTTTCAGTAACATACTCTTCCTCCCAATACCAGTCGTGGCATCCAGTGTCATCCCACTGAAAATAGAAATAAAAAATCAACACTTTAATCAAAATCATCAGCAAATATAGGTACAAATTAACCATGCATAACCATCAAATGTGACAAAATATATAACTCACATTGTGATCTGGACACTTATAGAAGATCCGACCGTTGTTGGGACCCGCCTTCCCCACTCGGTACTCTTTCACAGTCTTTTGCATACACTTGCCACAGGTAATGAGAGGGAGGTCTGGCCGTAGTCGCTTTGGAACCGGATCAGAGGCCGAGTGTCCCGAAGTAGTTGTCATCTACTCTCTATACTCATTTTTCAAACTAGATATTATAAATTCCTTATATACTAAATAAAGAAAATAAAACAACTAAAATTTACATTTCTCTAAAATCATCAAATGTGCCATGTAGACAACTAAAGTATTCTAGGTAGCTACCTTCTTCATCTAAATATATAATTATTTTGAGCTCAAGTGGCATATATATAAATCAAGAACAATCCACCATAAATGTGGAACAATCCACCATGAATCTATATTTCTCAAACTAAGCTAAACTAATCTTGAAATGTGGAACATATAATACCCTAGAAATGAAAGGTATACTTAGAATACTAATTTTAGTTGCCTTGTTCAAAATATTCAAACAATATCAAGTGAATGAAACTTAAAATGGCAAAAAAGAGAAAATCATAAAGAAAAATCATATATAGAACAAGAAACAATATATGTTGCGGCTAAAACATGAGAGGTTGAAGATAGTAACCTTTCGACGAATCGATGGAGGCGTAGAAGTGATCAAATGAAGCAATGACCGAAGAGGAGATGAAGAACAATGAAGAACACCAAGAACAAGAGCAAGAACAGAGACGGGAAGAAATGAGCTCCCGGGCTAGGGCAGGGGGAGGAAGAGAGTTCAAATAGGGGGGACCTTTAGTCCCGGTCCATAGAATCAGCCGGGACTAAAGGCTAAGAATTAGCCTCGGTTTGTGCCTTAAACCGGGGCTAAAGGTCTTACCCCGGTTGGTGTTATCAACCGCGGCTAAAGGTGGACCCCTGACAATGTCTGACCAATGATCCGTTGGGAGGGGACTTTTAGTCCCGGTTGGTGTTACCAACCGGGGCTAAAGGTCCCTTTAGCCCCGGGCGCAATTTTCACCGGGGCTAAAGCCGATTTTGGAAATCGCCAAAAGGTGTGTTCTGTAGTAGTGGTACAGTACAATACGTAAGCATTGGTTGGTTTTATTTTAAAAATTCTGTCAATATCAAATCTAAAATTGTGTATATTGAACTTATACTTGGGTCCAATATTAGTTAGCCACTGAATTGCAAAGTGATTTGTTAGCCATTCACATCTACATGCTTTTTGTTGTTAGGATGTTCAGAATGAAGAACGATATCTATTTTTATTTACACAAAATTTTAAATTAAGGTAATATTTGAATTTATATGTCACATCTGTTTTCGTTGTTGTTAGGAAGTTCAAAATGAAGAACAATATATATATTCATTTACACAATTTTTTTGCCAGGCCACAGTTCGGCAGGAGACGCTTGTGTCGGTGGTGGTTCCCCTGTGGTCAGAGGGCTCAGCGTGTGAGGCCACGGTCGCCTGTCCCTCATCACTTCAGATCCAGGCCTGTTCTAATAAAGATTTGGGGCTACTATTGCAACTATACTACATGACCGACTGTTGATGGTAATATATGAATTTTTATCTTCAAGTCAAACATGTTTATAGTTCGGTTATAATTATTAACTCCTAATGTTCTCTCCATTCCAAAGCAACATTGATACAAATATATCAATGTCTACATCGAGAAATACAAACGGCGCACTAAGCGATACCACCAACATCGAAGGTATGATTTGACATTGTATATCTCTTCTATATACCACTCTGGGGTGTCCTATCCATTCATTTTCTATATATGTAGATGAGACCCGGCGGACGAGGGAAGAACGAAACTTGCATAAACGAATTCGTCGAGCTGAGATGTCCGACGAACAAAGGGAGGAGATGAGGAGGAAACAACGTGAGTACTAGCGTCAGTACCGAGAAAGGAAGGCGGCCCAATCCCAAAACATTAAAGCTGCCTCTACTTTAATTGGACCCGGTACATTTTATTTTTTTAGTCAGGTTCTTTATATAGTCAAACCAATATTAGTGGAACTCACAAAACAATGCAGGTACTAATCATTCTAACAAGAAAAATATCCAACCAACTACAAATAGGGATCTCCGTGGTGACATTGGCATCGCAACCACAACAAGAAGTACACTATCTGTTCCAAAATATAAGATACTTAACTTCATTTCAATTTATGTCAAAGAAACACTTTTTTAAATCTCTAATGTTCCAAAATAATGCAGCTATTTATCATTTTAAAATGGACCAAAACTGACCAATTAGATTGGACGATGATAATACCGCCACATTGGGATCATAGCCATGGAGGCCTTGTCACCAAACCACTATAGAAAATACACTACCTATGGCTAACGATAAATAACAAATACACTATTATGTGAAAAGGTCTTTTTAAAATCTCTTATGTAATCTCTATATAATATAATATCTGACCTCACAAACGGTCCCCTGCAGATATTTGTAACAATGTGACTAACGGAAGGAACACACAGCAACGAAAGAGAAGATATATCTGAGATGACCGACGAACAAAGAGAAGATCGTAAAATGAGACAACGTGAGTACCAACGTTGATATCTAGCATGGAAGAATGAAGGCTGAATTGCAAATAATAGCACCACATCTATTATCAATCAAGACAATGTCGGAATGATAGTTCAGACATCTATGCCCACAGGTGAGAAATATATGACACCTTATGTCTTCTGTCCACCGCCTGAAATATATGTCATGAAACTTGAAATCATATTCATATGTGAAGGTGCTATTTTGGGAACTAGATTATCGACAATAATGGAAAATGTTGAGTCCGGAGAGCCTATGGATTGGCTGCACAGAAATGATAATTATGTTCCACAACATAGAGACCAAGTATGATCCTTACTGAACAGTTGACTACTTCTTGTGAGTCAAGTGAGAAATGTGAGATTTCAGATAAATTGGATCAAATTTAAATAAATTCAAATTGAGTTTTAATTTTTGTTTGCATCATTTCATTAGAAAAACTCTCTAATTTCATACATCTCTTCCTCTATCTCTAATAATGATTAATATAACACGTAGCGTTAGCACGGGCAAATATACTAGTCTATATTTAATGCTTCATACGTGCATCTAAAGATTAGATGTTGTAAAGTTTTAGACTTTTGAAACCATCTATATTGGGCCTAAGAGCAGCTCCAGTGTTGCAGAAAAACGAACCGTAACGAGAGTGAGTCGAACCATCAACACTACAAGCATCGAACCATATGTGTCAGAGGAAAAATCGACCTTTGCACAAGCGTCGAACCGACCTGGATAAAATAATACCATTTAATGCGTAGTGATATGCCTTTGTCCACATGTCCAAGCATGCGAGAGAGGAATGGAATTCTGTACGTGGGTCCTACCAGCGATGTTGACACTAGAGCAATCCATGGTTTTTTGTGTCCGCTTTGTATTTCTGGCAATGTTCGATGTTACACTAGAGGTGCCCGAGCAAGCTCAATATATATGGCAAAACCAGACCATAGAAAGAGGTCCAGCAATAATAGTCTATTGTTATTTTCTCTTCCACAATATACACCCCATAAAATGGGACCCACATGAAATAAAAAATCCCCATCTCAATCTCTCCTCATTGTAATCACGACACGCAGGCCTTTCTTCTCCGTGACTCCTCCCCGTGATTCCTGCCCGCCGCCGCCGCTAGTTGCTGCCGCTCCCGCTTCTTCCTTCTACTCGGCGTGCAGATGCTGGGCTTGCTGCCGCTCCCGCTCCCGCTCCCGCTCCCGCTTCTTCCTTCTTTGTCCTCACGCAGCAGGAATGGTTTCTTGCGGGCAGCATGGATGGCTACGGCGGCGGCCTGAGCAGAGTGCGGACGGCCGGAAACGTGGCCTCGCGGGTGGTGTTGATGGTCGGCCGGCAACCTCGACGACGGCGTGCATGCCTCAGCCAATATCCTCGCGTCGCTGGCGACCGACGCAGAGTGCCGGAGAGAGAAATAGTTTACGCACGCACACTCAACCCTACACCTATGAGCACCTCCGAAGAACTGAGCCAGCTTCACGAAGTCACCACAGGCGCCTCGCATCCTAGAATAAATTCAGGAGAATAAATTCAGGAAACCACAGCCTGAAATTCGCTCCCACGAAAAATCGAACTCAGAACATGTGGGGTGCCGCTCGAGTGACTTAGCCAACCAGACTAAACACCTTTTGGCCCTATGGACGACCTTTGCTATAGACTTCTCTATGGTTTTGTCCACAATGTTCTAGCTAGCCTGTAAACAATAATTTAATCTCTATGGACTGGTTTGAGAGCATACTGTGGTTGCTCGGGCCTAGTAAGTCGAGTCTGAACACTCAGTACATTGCACGCCGTCGTCAGTGTGCAGATATTGGAGAAGCACCGCCTGGTCTCTTAGACTGGCCATGTACCTAGTCTGAGTGTCAGCTCTACTGGCAGTGTTTGTGTTGTCCAGAGGTGTAACAGGTATGAAGATTCATCCTCGGTTGTTTTGAGTCGCCGGCCATTCTGGTCATGGAATTATAAAATTTGGGCGCGCAAAGGGAGTACTAAAAATTGGTCAAGTTAGAGCTGAACCTGTTGTGCAGTGTGCACCCTTCCACCTTTTGAGCTGCTGCTCCACTCTGGCGTGATTCACGCACGTGCAAGTCCACTGCACGGTGTGTTTGCGTTATATAAGGTGGTATTGTTGCGGTTCACAAATCACTACGGTAAAACAATTTGATCTGATCCAAAAGGACTCATAAATCACTAGGTAAATCAATTTGATGCCATCCAAAGACATAGAAATCACTACGTTTTTTTTTGGTCTTAGCGAGCGGTTCACAAATCACTACGGTAAAACAATTTGATCTGATCCAAAAGGACTCATAAATCACTACGGTAAAACAATTTGATGTCATCCAAAGACAGAGAAATCACTACGTTTTTTTGTCTTAGCGAGCATTGGCATCCCCGCGTCAGCTACACGCCCTTTGATCGGATCCAAAAGGACTCATAAATCACTACGGTAAAACAATTTGATGTCTCTTAGGTGAGAGCCGAGTATCCTAACCACCTAGACTACAACGGATTATGCATGGTACTAAGAATCTGAGATATCTAGGTTTTTAATGACTCGTACTTCTCAAATGTTAAGATCACATGGGCTAGTAATTCAATTGATTTGTCGCGTAGAATGATTTGTGTTAGACAGAATTAACGCAATCAAGAAATATTCAGAGCATCATGCGTACCAATCAAATTATCCGTGGCTTCAGAGAGCAAGCCTCAGACGATACCCAACCAAAGCGATCCATACTACGTACTTTCCAAAAAAAAATTGAAAGAAAAAATAATACGTCGATTCTTTGAAGACTTTAAGCCTTTGAGGGACTACGGACCAATACATAAGCTAAGCGGTTAAGCATTGATGATCCCCCGAGAGAGCATGATGTATCATGGTCTCATGGGTGCCTACACCATACGAAAGAACAACGTAGGCCGAAACCCTGTGTTCTGCGGGCTGGGTGGCAGCTGGCGGCGGACGAATCTGCAATGCAATGCTCCCCCTGCAGGGGAGACGAGCGAGATCCGTTACTTGCACAGAGCAAAAGCGACGGACTCCTCCTCCATCCAGCCTCCAACTCTCCACTCGGCAGCAAGGAATGGCACCTGGCTTCCTCGCAAAGCAAAACGCAAGAAAGAAACGTCGTCTCTGCATCGCTTTGCCGCCGATCTTTATCTTTGAACCGAAGAAACGGCCCCAATGCTGCCATTAGCCTCGTATTCGTATCCTTTCTTTTCCAGCACACGGCATCACACGCATATATACGCGCCGCGCTGATGCCTTCACGCACATTGCAAAAGAACCGGCCAGAGCGCTACAGCGGCACCCGCGCGCACCGTTGAGAGTTGAGACTCTGTCGTCCTCGTCCCAACAAGACAACGTCCCCTCCGACCGGTCCGCGAGCGAGAGAGGGAGAGGCAGCACCGCAGCAGCAGCAGCATGGCGTCCGCCGCCCACCGGTCCATGGCGTCCGCCCTCCTGTTCCTCAACCTCATCATGTACGTCGTCATCGCGGTCATCGCCGGCTGGGCCATCAACTACAGCATCGACGAGAGCAGGAACTCGCGTAAGTGTATTTCGTTTATTTTTGACGCCGCCGGCAGCAAATGTTCGTGGCAAATGTAATACTGACTGCGTGTGCGTGTGTGTTCGTGGCTTCGTGGTTCGTGCAGTGAAGGGCGTGACGCCGCCGGTGCGCCTGTTCCCGATCTACTTCCCGATCGGCAACCTGGCGACGGGGTTCTTCGTCATCTTCGCGCTCGTCACGGGCGTCGTCGGCATCGCCACCTCGCTCACCGGCCTGCACGACGTCAGCCAGGGGTACCCGCCAGCATGATGTCCGCCGCGGCATCCGCCCTCGTCACCTGGACCCTCACCGTCCTCGCCATGGGGCTGGCATGCAAGGAGATCAGCCTCAGCGTCAGGCCCGGGAGCCTGGTAACGATTACCAATTGATCCATTTCGGTTGCATCGCATTTCCTTTCCTGCTGCCTGCGTGCCTTTTCGATCGCTACACTACTAGCTAGGTCGTCGTTCGCGCTGGTGCCATCTCTTACGTACATACATATATATATATGTTTCTGTGCAGCGCACCTTGGAGGCGTTCACCATCATCCTGACCGGGACGCAGCTGCTCTGCGCCGGGTCGCTCCACGCCGGCGTGCACGCGGTCATCCTGGAGATGCCTATCGGCGGCAGAGTTTAACCGAGGCGCCTGAGATGACCAACTTGGAAACAACATGTGTCATCTTGGTTTGTGCGTGCGAGCGCGATCGATGCTATGGCTTCGCACTTGCCGTGTGTGTGATTTCTGGGTACCTTAAAATGAGCGCGTTTAATTTATTATTCCTTATTCGTTTGTAAAAAAAAATGCTGCCGTGGTCTCATATAAGTGGTGAACTATCGGCGATTCTTTCCTTGCTACTGAGAGAGTAAAATTATTGTACTTGCACCCTTCCAATATAGTACATACTAGTCACTGCTGTCCGCGCTTCGCTGCGGGTGATTTGCTTCGTATAGAAAATCATGAAAATATGACAAGGGAAGATAATATTGTTTGAAGATAATCATATCTTATTGATTTGTGTTTTTATTGTTTTCTAAAGTAGGTGGATTCCATATTTATGTGGCTTGGTGTCATGCTCTTCATATTCACCACCTTCATACTCAGGGCGGTCTTGGATTCCATGTATCTGCATGGTGGTGTACAGAAGCTTGGGGAAGCCCCAAACTCCTTCTGTCATTTTTGTTGGCCGTGGGAGGAATCGATCGTGGTGGTTTGTAGGCGAAAAGCTAATGGATGCAATTGTTTTTGTGACGAGATTAGGGTTTTAGCTCAAGAAGGAAGAAGGCTACCTGTGAGATAGCTTAGTGGGCACAGGGTGGTGAAAAGGGTTGGCATGCCCTTCTGTAGAGGGTCGGGTGAGGCATGTTTGAGAAGCTTGACCAATCTTTGACTAGGCCTCAAGGTCTGTTTAAGAGGGAAGGAGTGGATTGGATCCCAATGTAGGGTGACACTATTATGGCAGGGTGATGGGATGTGGTGAACATGTGGTTATGTGGCTTGGGCGACCGTGCGATTCGGTGGTATTTATTGTGTTACGGGATTCTACAAATCCCAGAAAAAGGGATGAGGTGAGATGGCGTGTTTCTTTATTTTGTAATAGCGATGGTGTCATTTAATATTGTTTTCTTTTTATGAGGATTTGAGACGGGAAAATATGAAAAAAAATCTCTAGCGCGAACAAAAGTCGTAGGATTTTTATTCCATTCTTCCTAATTTCATTTACAGCTCAGGGTTTCCATAGGATAGCGGTCGTGTTACAAGGATATACAATAATATTGAAGCTACTAGAAAAGGGAATAGGATAGCAAATATGGTGACTGCAAGCTCTTCTTCATCCAGACACATCTTGATGAGCAACTTGTTGTTTCTGACAGTGTACTTCTAGCTTCTACTGGTATTTTCTTCAACAATCTTTAGGTTGTGGCACTTGGAACTCTTGAACCGAATTAGCACTTGAATGGGTGTTTATGTGGGTCCTTAGTGGTGATAGTGGGGGTGTTTGGAGGTGTTTTTGGGAGGTAAAGAAGCATTTCATGGGGGGATTTTCACGTTGTGTCACTTGAACTCTTGAACCGGATTGGCACTTGAATGGGGATTTATGTGGGTCTTTAGTGGTGACAGTGGGGTGTTTGGAGGTGTTTTTGGGAGGTAAAGAAGCAGCTTAGGGGGGATTTTATAGCCGCTCGACGCCGGGGCCAGGGAATTGGATGCGCGCCATCACAGGCATCACTGGGCAACGAGAATCAGTGTGGTGGTAGTGGGGTGTACAACAGTGGTGGCCTCGTGGTGCGCGGAGGTTACAGCTCGAGCGGCGTGGTGAGGCGGTTAGTGCGCGATGGTGGGGCATGTAGTAGTTGGCGAGGCAGCAACACGGTTTTGAGAGGACGACAGAAGCGTACGAGAAATGGCGCGCGGTGACCGCGGCTTTTACATGTGGCCAACTGTGCACTTTTCCGGTTCACATAAGATAAAAATAAAAACAGAAAAAACAGGAAGAAAAATTAATTTGGACACGGATGCACCTTACCCATGGGGCTTGTACTAAAAATCTAAAAATCAAACCAAATTCTGCATATACACATACGATGGATACGCTCGAGTATATCCAATATCTTTTAAATAAAATTTAGCACGCGATGTTCCAGACCTAAGTTTGATACGGAAAGGAAAGACAACACGTGTTTTTCCTTAAAATGTTGTAAAGGATCATAGAGCTTGGTTGCTATTACATGATGCCTATTCTAGGCCAGCAAATCAAAACCATGTTAGTGCAAAGAAGTGTTTGATCGATCTGACAAGCAACTAGCACACTTAGATTCATAGGACTAAGTCTGGGCGTTCGGGTTACCCATTTTTTCGGGTCGGGTAATTCAAAATTCGGTAATGAAAATTACTACCTGAAATTTCGAGTACCCGATAATTCGGGTTCGGGTATTACCCGATATAGAATTTTAACAACAATTTGTAGAGAATCATTTATTATAGTTATTTGTTCAAAAATAGAGAATTATATTTTAATAAAGTGATATGTTCAAGTGTTCAACTAACAACACATCATAAATAAAAAAACACATATAAAATTTTGGGTAGTTCGGGTAGTTTGGGTACCGAAGGATATTACCTGAATTATCCAAACTAATTTCGGGTAATCAAAATCACTATCCGAATTTCGGAGCATATGTGCATGCCTTTGTCTGTGCATTTAAGGGGCTCTTCATTTCCTTATTTCCATGCATGAGAGGTAAGGCTAGGTGTTGTAGGACCCTATTATAAGGGACCACAAATGTGGTGTTGTCACATCATTGTTGGCCCGAACACTAAAGGTGTGGCCATGAACTATGCACCACGCCTAGTGTCAGGAGCTAACACATGCGTACCTAGGTTGCCAACACTTTTGAGTTGGCATGGCCTACTACTTCGACAATTAAGACACTCTTGAACTAAATACAAGTGTCAAGAGCAGCCCTAGCAAAAGCATAAAAAATCACTAGACTCAATAAAATTTGTCTTCCATGTAGGGTAGATCACATGTCTCCCCAAAGTAAGATACTAATTTTTTGTGTCATGGTCGACACCAGGCTCATGTTATGGTTACTAAGAAAAAATATATTGTATTTGACTTCAATGCATTGGGAAGGTTCTAAGCATGCCTATAGTGAAGACATCATCTAAGAGGGTCTCGTATGCTGATGGTCGCCCTATCTAGGGCAGGCGTGATCGATGCTTTGTGGGCACACCTTTTGTTGCCTGGTTGGCAAAGAGGTAACGACACACGTCTTGTGGCCCATGGCCGCACCTTTAGTGAACCGGGCGACAATCAGGTGAAAACATGGTGATGGTGGTCTTGTAGATGGCCATATACCATTTAGCTGTCCTCCAATCATGTATTCTATGTTCGTCTATGAAGCATAGTAGATTTGAAGATATGTGCGTGTCTACAATGCCTAGTTTGGCAACGCTAAATATTACATATACAAAGGAGGACCAAGCAAAGCGAATGAAGGGCAAGAGAGGCGAGAAACTATCTAGTGCACATGTACAATTCCACCGGCCTGTAATACCGAACTAAAGTTCAGAGAAACTACACTCTAAACATCTTTCAATGCTACTATGCATTTTGGGTGTATTATTGAATATTTTTTCCAGTGCCTCCGTCGTGGGCTATCATTCAATATGGAATCATTTCACAGGCTAGTACTTAAACCATATATATGGCGATGCTAAAGCATTTGTATGGTTAGACACATATTAGCACCATGTCCTCCCACCATACTCGTCTTCGAAGGATGGTACACTCCTAGATTTATTCAAATAAATGTTCTATAATAAATAGGGTTACATGGAACGGTGTCATTACAACTTTTTCACGGGTCCCTGTGTATTTAGGAGCTCACCTAGGAGCAGCATGGCGAAGGGGCCAAATGGAGACGAGGTCGCCCACGGAGAAGCCGTACCCGCCAAGCGTCGAGGAAGGTTGCTCTGTCGGTTGTCGCGGATAGGGAGGAGCTCGCCCATGGGAAGTGTGTGTCACACGTCCTCACTCACACTCTGTGCACCACGCCACACCCATGGTCTCGTGCGTCGCTCCCGACCTCTTGCATAGCGGCCCCGCCGCCATGCCAAGCATGCCTCCGCCACCGAGCAGCACACCTGCGCTCGACACTCTACGACGACCGAGCTCGCCGTGCACCCACACCCAAGTTAGCATGCTGGCACACATAGGTGACCGAGCTCGCAGTCACAAACGCTGAGCCAGCAGACCAGAGTGCCTACGCTCGCAGCTCACCGGTGACCAAGCAAGCCGCCGCTCGTTCAACCTGAGCTTCTTGCCGTCTTTGGACTCCATCAAGAGTTGCACTTTCTTCTCCACCTCGCCGGCGGCGCTAGTGAATGCCCTTTCCATCCGACACAACACTTGCATATTAAGTTGCACGAGCATGAATGTCATGTATACACGTACATACACCACGTCCAGGCGCATTGCATTAATATTCTGTATTCTATGCCATGAGCGCGACGTTGATGTTGTCGTTAAAGGCACAAATCGGAGGCAGCCGCTTTCGGCAGTGAGTCTTTCTAAACCCGACATGTCATTAAGATGGAGGGAGAGTAGAGGGAAATTTTAGAGCATGCAGAAGTATAGACATTTGCAGGTAGGCCATGGGTAACTGAAAACATATAAAACGATATTTCTCATGTTCCACACAAATTATAACGGCATGTTTACAATATTATGAATAGCAATGGTATTTATGCAAACTTGTATAATTGTAATGGCGCCGTTCACATTAATTCTGGTACATACTAATTTCATATTACGCATCTTAATGTTTGTTTTAATCATTTGATCAGAGTTTATATTTTTTTTGGCTTTATAGAGGTCTTGGAATCTATTTATTCAGCACCGTAAGAAGTATTAAAAAATGTGATTATAACTTCTACTATTATTATTTTGGTACGTGCTAAACACATTAAGGACTGAAGGAAGGGACGGGGGAGTATTTCTTAACAAAAAGGAAACTACAAATCCAAGGGATGCTCCCTCTTAAAATAGTCGTTCGTTGCCTATAGCCAGCTAAAAACAGACTTTTGAGCAAACACTTAAGTGCGTAACCATCCATGGCATCCTAGCGCGGAGCGCAAAATAGAGGAGGCCGGCCTTTAGTCCCATGACCAACCCAAATCATTTGGCCTGCATGGGAGCAGACGCTCAATAGTGGCTATGGAGTCTCCATCCACATTCTTGTTGTTCCCATGATGATCACCGATGAGGGTGGTTGCCTCGATCAAGGCCAGCGATGGCAGCATCACCAACAGTAGTACCCTCCACCGTCACCATCAGAGGTGGCGCCGACAGTGTTGTTGATCCAGAACGGTACACGAGCGGTGCGAGGAAGGCAGCACACCTTCGGCCGTAGTCTGCAGCGATGGCCTTGATGGTAGCTATGTTGAGTTGGATGCGAAGGTGGTCAGGGATGGCAGGACGCTGGACTGTCGGGAAATTGAACTTGCATTGTCTGGGGAGGCGTTCACCATAGAAGCAGATTATGGCGGCATCATAGGCCAACACTGCCTAAAGGGCATCCTGAAACCTGCCGATCCACAACCTGAATCTGGTGCGTGGGATCCGGATCTCTGTAGCCCACCCGCCCCAACGCCGTTCTTCCACTCCCGTCCAGCTTAGGGCCTTCCGTGGGCGACAACGAGTAGACATTGCTCGCATAGTAGCCGGGCACCCACTACGTTACCGCTGGGAACATCTCCTCCCTTCTGATGCTATGGTACTGGTTGGCGCGGCTGCCGCGGGCATTGCCAATCACCAGGAATGTGCAAAAAAACATGAGCGAGCTGGACAGGGCGGTGGTGCTATGTGAGTGGAGGGAGCGGGATAGAGGGTGTGGGTTTTAAAAAGTGGGGGCCCGATGTAGACATAGGGGTTGGGCCTGGGAAGGGGAAAAAGTGAAGTAGGAAGGTAAAAATATGGAGTGTCATATTTCAAAAATTAATTTTTTTAGCTATGGTAGGGGTTTTTTTCTCACAGTTAGTAAAAGCATACACCCCTTTTTCCCCAAAGTGAAAATGTTTTTGTTTTTTTGAAAATATTTATGGAAATATAATGTATGCATTTTTTAAACTCAACAATTTTTAAAAGTTTTTTTTTAATTTTTTTAAAAAGGTTATTCAAGGGTGTATGGGGATTTTAAAAAGAATTGTTATCCCCAAAGGGGGGATGCATAATATTTTGGGTAAACCCTTTTTAAATTTTTAAAACCTTCCCCCAAAAAAAAACCCCTTTTTTAAAGGGTACCCAAAAGGGGGTTTTGCATTTTTAAACTCAA
>CM039128.1:40379146-40406226 GCA_022036555.1 Microstegium vimineum | reverse complement strand
TGGACTGGTTGATACATCCCCTCTTGCCTTTGTAGTGGGTAAGCTGGCCCAATTGGCGTAGGCGTAACACCACCTTGCTGAACATTATGCATCGGCTCACTTGCTGATGTATATCCTTGGACACCCACTGGGGTGTATTGGGACACCGCTGGCCGATACACCGATATCTCATTCTGAACGATGGCCGGGTAAGGGTATTGCTGCGCCCCCATTATCTGGTGCCCAGATTGCACCACCTGTTGTTGAATTGGACCGGCCCACACAGGGTTGTGGGTCATCGGCATGTGACATGCCGATAGTTCGTAATTGTTCGGCGCCTGCTGTTCCTGCATCCTGGAATAGTCAACGAATGGGCCCCTAGATGCACTGACACCCCCGTTGGAGGGTTCGCCATCATCATAGGATAGTTTATAACTGTCCTATCCTGTTGCATCGGCGACACATTTGCCGATGGTTGCCCGCAAGACATCTTGGGTACGACCATCTGAAGACTCCCCGGCAACAACTGCATGTTTGGAGCAGACGCAGCATGATGCATCATCGGGCTCATCGGTTGTGCCGATGTCGCCAATTTCACAGGAGTCTTCCCCGCCGCATTGTCTTGGATCAACTTGGCGTCGGCAGACGAATCTGGAGGCATACCGTATCCCCACCAGTTAGTGGGAGCCGGTCGGTTCAGGACCATCTGTCCTGATGCTGCTGACGTCGCTGGATCGGTGCTTAGCTGAACGACGTTTGCAGGGTTTGATTTTGTTGGTGTAACTTCATCGGTAGAAGGATTTACAGGCTGGAACGCTGGAGCCGCCGATGAAATTGTAGCAGATGCCGACCCGGGTTGATGATACGCCGGACCGACATATTTAGGTGGATGCCCTTCTTTGAAAGATTGCATGATAGCATTATATATAGTATTGGACAACACCATAGAGTGGTTAATCAACGTCTGATTTAACGCGGTATTAACCATATCTTGTAACTTACTAGGATTGACATCGAAAGTGACCTGCCGCGGCAATGGCGGATCTTGCTTCTGTACTGCATCGTCACTCCTGTTTAGGCTGAAGGATTTCAGATACAACTGCTTGTACTCCTCCATAGCCTGCTCCATAGCCTGCTTCTGATCATCTTTCAGATCCGCTTCGGAAACTTCGATGACGTTCCTTGGATTGACGTCAGTAGAATCACCCATGATCGTGATCAAGAGATGTATCTAGTGTCCCACCGGGTGTGTCAAAAAAGGTGTTGACACAAAAAGTGTCGGATCTGCGAACACCTCGGGCTTATACCCGAACTTGATATCCAAATGTGTGCTAGTTGATTTGACCAGTTAATCAACAAGGACGATAACTAGAACAACGATGAACGAGACGACAGCGATACGCCCGGATGTTAAGGTTCAGATTGCTCAAAAAGCGGAACTTGCGAGGTAGACGGAGATCTTGTAGATGCAGCCCGTCGAGATCGTAAGAACTCGTAGATAAACTATAACTAATATGAAAAAGTAGATGCTGAAAAGTAAGACAGAAATAATAGATTTGTTTGATTGTATTGGATATCTCTCCACACGAGCCCTAGGTACATATTTATACTCCGGTAGGAGGAGTTGTACACAGACACGACTCATACCTAAACAAACTCCTACATTTAAGGAAATAAATGACTCACGCAAGAGTCGGACTCAAACTGATATAATAATACTAGTATAAAATCACCAGTTTCCTTATCTATTCTCTTCGCGATGACACTTTCCATCAACATATTTCTTTCCATCCGCAACCTTCTTCCATTACCATCGGCATCTTTCTACTGACGTCATCTATATCCTGCATCCATCGGCAACATTCCCGATCGGCAACGTTCTCCTGTCTCCATCGGCAACATTTTTTCGATCGGCAAATACCCTTCTTTTATCTTTGACGTTTCTTCAATCTCCTGCTTCTATCGGCAATCTGATTGGCGATATTCTGATGCCGATAAAGAGAAACAGCCATCCTTCTACCGATCATTGCATCCGGTTCATATTGACACATACAAAAAACTATGTCAACAGCTTAATTTAATGACTGCGCAAAACACCGTTCAGGTGACGAAGAAATCAACGAGGGATGTGGTTCGTGTAGAAGATGTATCTAGCCTCATTGATGTATATGGGGTTCGACAGTACGTCTCCAACGGGTTTAAGGTGGTCCACCTCAATAGATGGTCTACTAACAAAGGCAGCTTGTCAAGGTCCAAACTTCGGTACCCCACAACACTTGCATGTGTGGCCTGCAAACGGAAACTAAATTCGAGTGCAGACAACTTTTGCTCCATCGGGTGCAAAGTACGTATGATGATTTAACTTTTGCTCTATAACAACTATAAGGCTATCCATCTGTGTGAATCGTTCTTAAACTTGATGATTAATTTTTGGAATTGATGCTATGCAGGTGGGGGCTGGATCTCTCACGGTACAGGATGATGCGCTGCCTAAGCGCTCATTCATAGTAGAGGATGGCACTCAATCTACCTACGTCGTCGATAGGGCGGCAAGGCTAGCGAGGACCTCATGCAAGGGGCGGACGATACGTCCACCATTCTACTGAGTCATATATATGCATGGGGAAAACAAGTGTCTGCACATGAAGACCATACTAAACATGAGTAGTCTATCTAGCTACATAGGCGTCATGACTACGATGCTTGTAATGCATGCAACAATTTAGATATAGCTCCAGACATGGATCGATCTACTAGATATATTGCATGAACTGGCTGGCGCATGCACTGCTGTCACGCTATCCACCATGCATGTACTTTTTTAAACCACATAAATAACGAATGAGTAAAATATGTTTTATTAGTTATATAAACACGCAAGTAGGGGTTTGCGTTGCACTGCAAAAAAAATACGCACACCTGGATAAGCAATTTAGTGGTTGCCCAGTCGTATGCGTACTATGCAGAGCGCTGCACCTGGTGCGTCCTATCATGATGCAGAAGGTCATCCTCGTGAGTGGCCACTCTGGGGCATGTCCCCATTTTCCACTTTTCCAGTTAACCACATTGTCATTCATTTCTTCGGCCCATTTAGATAGTGCTATAGCCTTTGTCGTTCTCCCCGCGTCTCTCAATCCCATAGTCTGGTTTTCGACCCAGCTTATCCTGAATCGGTGCTCGACCGGCTTGGTGTGCTCCTAACCCTAGCAAAGGACTTGCGTCTAGTTCTGGGGAGACAATGAAGGCGCGGACGAACGATAGTAGGAAGCGGTCGGCCGCCGGCCGGCCGACCCTTCAGGGTGACAGCGCCCAGCCGCATAGGGGTGCACTCGCACGGTTGCTACCTGTAGGTGGCCACTAGGAGGCTGCAGGGGACAACGACGTGGCCAGGCCAGGGCCGGCAGCGAGGCACCCCGCGTGGGCACCATACTGGGGCAGTTGGCTCTTGGGGATAGGGACCCGAGTATTGAAAAACAAGAAAAAAAAATAGGGACACATGAAGGTCCCAAGTATTGAAAAAAATATATGAGCACATGAAGGCTCATGATAAGAATAATGATAGCTATGTCTCAATAGAATAAGATAGAAAAGGAGATCATCTCCAATAAAGAAGCATTATATTTCTAAGTACCATGTTCACACACATGCACATCTTAATCTAAGAGTATGATACGTCTCTCATTGGATCCAACTTTGACTTTACAATATATGAAAAGTAAGTATGTTACCTTCTTCATCCCTACCTGAGCTACACGTAAGCCTTATAGAAGTAGGATGAAAAATAAAGGCAACATTCATATGTGACTTGGTGAGGAATCATACACCATTTGAGCGATATGAGAGTACCATTTGAGGAACACTAAGTTTTCTTTTGAAAAACTTAGCAAAAACATCCGATATGAAACTTGTGAAGATTAAGTAGAGTATTGATAACAAGCATATGAAATGAATGAAGGGATTTAACCATCAATGATCTCTACTCTTAAGCAGGGGTAAGTCACATCATAAAATATATATATATATATAGAGAGAGAGAGAGAGGACGCAGTATTTACAGAAAAGAGTCTTTGTTTATTGGGAAAAGAGTGGCAGAACTGACTCACAAGCAGGCAGATAAGCGTCGTTCTAAACACCATTCTCGAATCCATCCTTGCAATACCTCGCTCTAACAACTTTATCTGGAGATAGTCCTACTTTCTTGAATTCATTCCTATTTCCTATCCCTCTTCGTTGTAGGTATACTTAGAGTAGCCCGCGCGCTGGCGCGCATTTCACGCGACTCTGAGCTCGAAACGCAGGAACGATCTGACTAGAAAGTCATTCAAAACTTGATCGAGATTTTTAGCTCTCATCCTTCCAGGGAGTTCTTAGTCTAGTCTATTGTTTTCATATATATATATATAATAAGGGTAAATTGATCAGTCATCATCATCATAATAATAATAAGGATAAAGTTTCTAGAGCATTCTAGTCACTACACAAGTGTCATCTAATACAAGTAATAAAGAAATAACTCCTAAGTATTCTAGCTACCGTCAAAGCTACGCTAGTTAGTGCAAGTATATCTAGTTATCATTGTTAAGTAATACTACCAATATTCCCAAACACGATGGGGCCATGAACAAGATGAGTTGAGTTCAGAAACCTCAGATATAACAAGATATCCTCAACCTGACAATTCCTCCCTACCAAACCACTGTACACGGGGAGGCCTACAAAGGACTCAATGGTCCCGTCACGTCCACAATCTACCCCACGACCTGGCACAGATGAGGGCATCCGCAGATAAGCAATGTATCTAAGCACCACGCCTACATACTGCCTACCACTCGCCATATGATCAAATAGACGAGCGCTATACGAACATGTGCATGAATTCAATAGCAAACTAACTATACTAGATATATTAACATAGACAATGAACAAAGTAAACAAGAACATATTAATGAAGAATAGTGTTGTCTATAAATATCAAACAACTGCAAATAAATACTAAAAGATAATAAGAGAATAAGAATTGTACTAGACTCCAATCTCTTGATAACGTTGGGAGTCCAAGATTGAATCTTGACTTCCCCTACTCTCGATTCTAACTAGGTTATGCTATGAACTAGAAAGTGCTCTAGATGAACTAGGGTTTATGGCTCTGGATGACTAGATCTCCTATGACTTAGACTAAATGGATCTCCAAATGACTAAATGATCTGGGATGCCTCCAGGGGGGTAAGCCCTCCTATTTATAGTCCAGTGGGATGCACTACAGCCGTAGGATCAAACCGACTTGACGTAGGGCTCAGATGACTCCTCAAAGGCGGTGGAGGAAGCTTCTAGAAGACGGCGACTAGTAGGCCCAGGGGGGTGTCGCCCGACCCCACTCCATGTCGAATGGCCCCACAAGTCGGCCTCTGGGGCCGCGCTTTCCTCCGGTGTGTGCGGGATCCTCCTTGAGTAGAATGGCATGTGTATCTCCGCGGGGTTTATTCGATATCTTCTCTGATTTGATTCTCTTTATTGCTCTTTTCTAGAATGGTCCCTGGAAAATAATGATATGCCAAAACTCCAATTATCATGTTTATAATTGCTTAAAAAGTTGACGCTAAGGACTGTCAACAGCCGACCCCACTAAGGACCCACCAAGGGCTCCCATGAACCCATGATCCAAGTAACATCCTCTAGAGTGAAGATCCACCCTTGGATCCATTATGTGCTTTCTCTTAATGGTTCAAGATCAAAGCACATGGATCCATGGGCCCACAAGGAACCAAATTACCGTGAAACTCCCAGAGGATGTCTATAACATGTGGGCCATACTCCACTAGAGAGGAGGAGCCTAAGGGGCTCAACCCCAGGTTAGCCGACCTGGCATGTGGGCCTAGGGGAAACTTGGAGCCCTCCTGACTAGTAGGGCCACCTTCTAGAAGAAGGCTAGAAGGGGGAGGTCCCCACCTGTCATGGGGGGTCGACCGACCGGGCCTAGGTTCCCATGAACCTCGTCGAGTTCTCCACCACCTTCCTGCATGCCTCCATGCAGAGAAATGATCTTCACCCTTCCACTATGGCGGTTACAAGGACGGTTTAATCCAAGGGAGGACAATGAAGATCACGTGGATCACTGACATGGCGATGGAGTAGCCCCACTCCACCTCCACTATAAATAGAGGATCACACCCCCTCTCATATCATGAAGAAGATTCAAGGCTCAAGTGAAGATTAGTGTAGTACACTCTTTAGTAGTGTAGTCTAGTATGGGAGTTAGAGTCGAGTCGAGCTTGCCTTAGGGTCTCTGGAGTCATCTTCTAGAGAGTCTGGTATAACTCTTGTACCTTTCCCTTTATAGTAAGATTTGCATTTATCAATATATCCTTTCTTTGCTTTACTTATCTTGTGCAATAGTATACTTGTTATAGTATTGTTGTGTCTTATCTTAGTCTATAGAGTTGCTATAGTGTAGATTGTTATCCTGTGATTCCACACTTGGGTACGATCAACGCATGTTATAGGGTGCTCTAGTTGGCGTTTGAGCTCTAAATTAGAGTAGTAATATAGGGTGTAAGTGTGGTGCTTATACACTAGATTACCTTTGGTTGCCGTGTGTCGCACAGTTCGAGCGGATGCCAGCAGGAAGTCACAACCCTATATGTGCCTTTGATCCCTGTTCACGGTCGTTAGCGTCAACTTTTAATGCAATTACAAATAGAATAAATGGATCAATTATATGTAAAATGTAGAAATATAGGGTTTTATCTAATAAATTCCACGAGTTTTGGTGTTTCATTATTTTCCAAGGACTATTCCAAAAAAGAGCAATAAAGAGAATCAAATCAGAGAAGATATCGAATAAATCTTGCGGAGATATAGTTGCCAATCAACTCACGGAGGATCCCGCAGACACCGGAGCGAAGCGGGGCCCCAGACCCTTCCATGTGGGGCCAGCCGACATGGGGTGGGGTCGAGCGACACCCCCCCTGGGCCCACCGTCCACCATCTTCTGGAAGCTTCCTCCACCGCCTTTGAGGAGTCATCTCAGCCCTACACTAAGTCGGTTTGATCCAACAACTGTCGTGCATCCCTCTGGGCTATAAATAGAGGCATGTACCCCCTGGAGCCAAGCCGTATCAGAAGCTTAAGAGCACGAAGCCCTAATTCCTATCTAGTAGATCTAGGCCAACAATTCAAGAGAGATTAGATCTTTGTAGATCTAGCTCTATTTATAGATTAGAGATATAGAGTTGGAGAGTGTAGTTCTGGAGGAGTTCTGGCCTGTCGGTTCTTCTTCATCGTTGTATTCTTTGGGATCAGATTCCTCTCACCCAGGATCTGTATTCTGAGATACCCTGGTATTCGACTTATGGTTCAAGTAAACATTTACTCTTATTATTTTTATGTTTGCAACTCTTCTTGAGTACTTTGATCTTGATCATTACTTGATTGAAATAGTAATTCGTAGTGTAGGTGTGGTGCCTAGGCTAAGTTAGCATGCAATTGTCCTCTGATTTTAGGGATATTCGTAGCTTGCGCAGGTGACTTTTATAGCTACGTTGATTCCTCTGTAGTTCGTTTCCCGTAATAGGTTTGGCAGACATATAGGTGCTTAATAGGAGAGAACTTTGTTTTCTGCTCTTATTTAAGTCATCGTCCTTAAAGATCATAAAAGATAAAGCTTACCCAGTGACCAGAACTAGAAAGTCATTGGTTCTTTCTCCTCTTATCAATAGTTATCTATACTTGGTTGTGAAACGGGTTAAGTTTATAGACTTAGTCATCCTCATACACAGTTCCTTCGGCTTCGATATTTAAAACTGGGTTATCTCGGTGAAGTGCTACATCATTGTTTATCTGTGCGTTCGCGGATAATTAATTTACTCGTGTGCTCTAAGAAACATCAACAATCCCCGCCATGTGTTGTAGGCACGTTCTTAAAAGGTAAGGCTCCCATAAAATAGTGGCCACTTCGGATAGGGGTTTTGCCCTTCTATTGTTTGTCTGTTGCCTAGTACTTTCGGGATGTGTGGATGCAATCTATAGTATATCATCTTTGTGTTTAAGTTAAGTCATAGGAGTAAAGTCTGGATCTTAGGAGTCCTATACTCACTCGTTGTCCTCCCATCTAACTATACTTACTAGTTATCTTTTATTTATCTTGCTTGATCTATCTTCATCACCTTCCTATTTATATATATCATTTACCCCCCTATCGCTAGTTAATAGCTAAGTTGGGGTAACTATAGAGATCTCTTCTCTATTAAACTTTCCTTGCTATCGCTTTTCCTTGGGCTAAATACAAATTACGATACCTTAGAATACTCCCGGGTGAAGTGCTACAATGGTATATTCTATATACGCTTACAAAATTATCCAATAGACATAAGAAATACCCTTACAGACATTTCTAGCGTCATTGCTTAGGACAAAGTCTAACTCCGTTCTTAAGTGGTGACGTTTAGAAATACCAACAATACCCTTCCAGGAATCCTACAAAAACATGAATTGGAAAACGAATTGGAAAACAACGTACTCCCTCCGTATCCTCAATATTCCGGGACAAGATTGATTGTTGGCAAAGCATGTCGTTTTACTGCCTTAGGTTGAATTTGGACGTCTATACCCCTCTCGCTGGTCCCGCTCGCATGAAACTGACGGCCTCCCGCTGGTCCCGGCTCGCATGAAAACGCAAGCTGCTCTTTTTTTTTTTGACAAGAAGCTCTGGTTCCCGCACTTGCATGCAAACGCAAACTGCTGGCCTCCTGCTCGCATGCAAACCAATCGCACGCTCCTCCTAGTCCCCGCTTGCACAAAAACAACATAAAAAAAATCATGGCTGCCAAGGATAAAACACACAACCTGAACCAGAATTGTTTCTCAAATGGAATACACTCGTGGGTAGAAAGGGAAAAATTACCCTAATTAATCACTCATTGATATTTGTAATCATGTTCTAAATGACACCCTAATTAATTACTCCTTGATATGTGTGATCATGTGCTAAACAAAATAGTCGTTTAAACATGATTACACATATCAAGGAGTGATTAATTAAGGTAATTTTTTGCTTTCTACCCCTAATAAATAGAGCTACGAGTACATTATATTTGAGAAACAATTCTAGTTCGAGTAGTAGGGCAGTCCCAATGCAGACTCTAGCATAGAGTCTTAAATCTATTTATTACCTTAAATAGCGTGGACTTGGAGTCTAAATAAGACTTGTAGTCTTGTTTTTTCGCCCTCTCTCTTCAATAAACATACTGCCACATCAGCAAAATACAATAAATAAGTGGTAATAAATAGTCTTGAACTCTATAATAGAGTCTTGCATTGGGATTGCCCTGAAGGATGCATGTTCGATACACATTTTTTTTTCTGTTTACTTGATTTTGCATGCGTCGAGTAATTAATTAGCGGCCAACTGCACATGTGTTGAGAACTGGGTGCTAATAACTTCGCGGCGCGGGAGCCCAAGCGCGAAGGACAACGGCGCCCAAACTTGCGGTCATGTGGCACAACAACGTCCTTTGGTCAAATTCGTTCAAACTCCCGAACGACCTTTATTTACGACATGGAAGGAGTATAACATGTACAAATTCGCTCAAACTCCTGAACGACCTTTATTTACGACATGAAAGGAGTATAACATATACTTTTACCGTACATATTTCGTGAAAGTAGGAGCACCAGTAGAAAGAAAGAGTGTCGTTAGTAGAAAGCGCCAGTGGAAAGAAAGAGTGTCGTTAGTTGGGCACTAGTAGAAAGAAAAGATGCCATAGAAAGCACCAATGTGCTTGGGCCAAGGTGCATGTATCAAACGGACCGGTAGATAGGCACGTGTAAGGTCAAATATAGCAATGACATTCGGGACAAGTACTTAGACTTGTCTCCACGCAAAAACAAGACCCACTTCCTGTTTTGCGTCCTGCACATAGTCAATATGTGACGCCCCAAAAATTCTCCTTCTCCAACAATACGCCTCCTACCTACGCCGCCATCTCCCTCCCCGGTGGCATATATATCTAGCACCCGCCGCCGCCGCCGCTTTCCCCTCCCCGCCGTGGTCCTGCCGCCGCTTCCCCTCCGCACTGACAAAGATGAAGAGGTTGCGTCGGGGCGCGGATCCGCCTTGTCGTCGTCGTCCGCGGAGCCGGCTGCCTCGCTCCATCGTGGATCCGACTCGCCGTCGTCGTCCGCGGAGCCAGCCGCCTCGCTCTGCCGTGGTTCCGCCTCACCGTCGTCGTCCACGGAGCCGACTGCATCGCTCCGCCACGGATCTGACTGCATCGCTCCGCCACGGATCCGCCTGGTCGCCGTCATCTGCGGAGCATGCCGCCTCGCTCCGCCGTGGGTTCGTTGTCTACGGAGCCGTCCGCCTCGCCCTGCCGCGGAGCTGACTCGCCATCGTCGCCTTCCTCCGTCGGCCGGGCCCGCCTCGCCTCGCCTCGCTGCGGAGCCTAGAACGGCCGGTCGCGCCCTGTCACAAGCCCACCATGCGACGAATGCGTCGCGGTGGAGAAGCACGCAAATTTGCGTTGCCCATCGGCTCCGACGAAAATGCGTCTAACGTTGTCGTCGGTTGGAGGAGGATTTTGACACCCAAATGTACTGTGTCGAACCTATTTTGGGTTTGGGTTGACATTTGGGTATGCGCGCGTCCATGTGTGAGATCAATTATACTACTTTGTATATATAGCTGTATTTTGGTTGATGCTTTTCTACGGTTAATAATTTGGCCTTTAGTTGTTTTATTATATCCGTGAGTGATCTAAAACTTTAAAAAATGAGGCGTACAATTGAGCGAGAAAGCACACGACATCTTTGTCTCACGAAGAAACCCTAATGACACAATTCCAAGACCTTACAAAATGATGATTTATTATGTCGGTTTTAATGGAGAGTTTTATAGTGTTGTGTCATAGAAAATAAAATAAAACTTGGATAAAACACCCATTCTCAGTGGAGAGTTTTATCCTATAGTTTTATAGATATTTAATTTCATGACTGGTAGATAGTTGATATTCGTGACAAAAGAGTTTCATCTAGATAAAATTCCTCTATCTTTTTAAATACACTGCCATATCAGTAAAAGTGCCTACTCCTTTCGTATCCTAATTAGAGGACGTTTTGAACAGCGACACAGTCTCCCAAACACAACTTTGACCTCTTATTTTTATGAAAATGTTTATGGAATAATGATATATGTATATTTTTATTAAAAATATTTTTCAAGACAAATCTATTCATATAATTTTCACATTTGGAATCTCAACAACTTAAAAGTTATTGATCATTTATATTCTCAATATTTGATTTAAAATTTGTCTAAAACATCATCTAATTATGATACAGAGGAAGTATGTAATAATATATTTAGTGCGATTGAAACTCAAATGAAACTCAGTCTGATTGACCAGCATTTCAGCTGCAGCTGTTGCTCCACCATCCAGCCATCCACCGCTGTCCGCTGGTACCGTGGTGGACGTGACGTCACGCACGGCGTCTTCTTTTGCCTTCGCTGCTGATAAGAACGGGCCCACCAAAGTGATCCCGTCAAATCCCGTCCCGTCTCCCACCAAAACCAAATGAGATCCGCGTGCACATCACGCAGCTTCGTCTCCGTCCTCATCCAGGTCGGTCGGCAAGCGCGGGCGCGGCACCGACTCCGACCTCCGACTCCGTCGGGGAACCGTCCACCACCAACCGACCTGTGCCGCCTATAAATCCAACCACACCCCGGCCTTTCTCTTCCTCTTTCGTGGATTTGTTAGATAGAGAATAGAACCGCGTGTCCGGGTTCCCTCTTCCTTCCCTGTTCCCTCGTCGGTGCGCTATCCATGGGGGTGGATGATGGGTAAGTGGCAGCAGGTAAGGCGCAGTCTTTGGTTTCGATCTGACGCGTCTCTCTGTTTCTCTCGATTGGTTATTCTTAAGGTGTGACGGACTGGACTACTAGCCGGATTGATGGATTTCGTTTAGGTTGGATTGATTGGTTGGTTGGTTCTCCTCCTTTGCTGTGTTAGCTATTTTATTATCTCGACCCTTCGTTGGGTCTCTGACTAACTACGATTTGCTGATTGATATGTATATACTTAGGTCATTATAATTGCTATGCTGCTGTTGCGATCTGTTGATGTCTAGGGCCTGTGCCGTTATTTTCATTCTGGTGGAGGATAAGGCGCCTCGTCGATTGTGATTTGTTTGTTTTTGTTGGGGTCAGATACTCAGATCTATTTGATACCTGTTGATGTATAGGGTGGTGTGGTTATTTTGATTGGATTGCTGTTCATTCTGGCGGAGGATAAGGCTGCGGCTCGATTGTGATCTGTTTGTGTTGGGTCAGATCTATTTGATATCTGTTGATGTGTAGGGTTATGCGGTCACTTTGAATCGATTGCTGTTCATTCTGGTGGAGGAGGATAAGGCTGCGACTCGACTGTGATATGTTTGTGTTGGTTCAGATCTATTTGATTGGTTAGCGTGGATGTTTTTGATTTGATCGGAACAAAAGATGGATTCAAGGGGCTGTGGTTTTGATTCGTTGATGCTGTTCAGTCGAAGGTTGTTGATTTTGATGCTTCTATCTTCTTTAGGATTAGGATGCTGATTTTGTGGAGAAAACCAGTGCCTGTTGGTTATAGGAAACTACGGAACTGTTCAGAATTCTGCACTGTTTGCTCGTGGTTGTAGTGGGAAGATTTCTTAGGTCAATTCAGATATTTGACAGAGCTATGATTTGGTATGTTATATTTTGGGGCAAGTTATATTAATCGGATTATTATTTGAAAGCCTTGCAACTAAAGGTCACATCCTGAACTTCTCGTGGTTTTAGTAGAAAAAGTTGCTTTAATGGGAGCCAGAACAGTTCATTTAGAGCTAATAGGCATGATCATGGAGATGATTCTACAATTGTACTCAGTACCACCTGTTTGATAAATTCAATTCAATTTGGCAGTTCCTTTTCAGAAGACATGGAGTTTGATTTCATATAAGGCTTACATCCTCAAGCTCATGTGGTTTTAAATAAGTTGCTTTCTTTGGGAGTGAAAATAGTTCATTTAGAGCTAATATAGACATGGTCATGGAGATGATTCCACAATTCCCTTCAATATCATTTTTTATCAATTCAATTTGGTGGTTCCTTTTAAGATACATGGATGCAGATTTTGATTTGCTTCTCTAAGGAGTAATTTAATGCTAGGTTGTGGAACCAGGATTATATAAGTGTCTGTTCGAAGCTTCATTTGAGTAAGATATATGGAGGAATACTTCAGTTGTGGCTGCTTTGTTAATTTAGGACAATGATTTACCATGGGTCTTCTATTTCTCGGACATAGTGGCTTCTGTTATTGGATTATGTGCTCATTCTCAAGTGTTGTAGAGATCTTCAATTTTGTCGTTTCTGGATTATGTGCTCATTCTCAAGTGTTGTAGAGATCTTCAATTTTGTTGTTTCAATAGTACTGTAATATATGTTGTACAATATTTATGATGGTGAAAAGTATTTTTTTTGCCTGGAGCTGTAATTATATGATATGTATATTTATTTGTATATAGAACCTGGCACAATCCACAATCCTGCTTATTATAAATTGCTTGTGACATGAATCTTTTATGGTGGATCTGCTAAATGATAACAGTAACCACATGTCTATTTCTTCTTATTTTAATCTCTTGCAGATCATATTCTTGAATCCTCTGGAAATACTACATCTATTTTGGTGATCCACAAATTTAACTTTAAATTATTATAGATTGGTGCAGTTTGTTTGCTATCAAAAAGGTTTTCTTGAAGTAGATAAATCAGAGTCTAGTCTGTTGTCTGTAACAATCTAAATTTCTCTGCACAATATTTTACTAAACATCTTGTGTTCCTTCAGCTTCCTAGTTCAAGTGTGAGACAGTTTTCAGTCTGTGTCTTAGTTCCATCTTCTTTCTGTTCACTGAACTGAATTAACATGAACCCTCTTTTTTTGTATCTACTCTCTCTGTTTTATTTGAGTGCATACTTAGCTTACTATCAAGTGGTTTTGTTCTCGTTAAGGTTAGACATCATCTTCTTCCCTATTTTAGTACTGATGAGAGTTCTGGCTAAAATAGTGAAGTGTGCTATAAGGTTCTGTCAGTTCACTGTTATGCCTATTCATGTTTACATATCAGGAAGTCTAGTTCTGTTTTCTGGCTAGGTCTTGAGGTTGTTGATTTGCTACTATTGTCTTGCTTAGGATTCTAACATGTAGCATAGCTGATGCCTGTCAAATTCTGTTGTGTTTTTGCTTCCAACATGTTTCTTGTTTGGGATTTCTGTTGTGTTTTTGCTTCCAACATTTTCCTTATTGGGGACGAGTTTTGTCAAGAAGGTATTCCTTACCTTCTTGGAAGTGAGTCTTGTCAGTAGTTAGATGGTTGCTTAGGTGCAGAGTTCAATAGTTCTTTGATGCGTTTAGGTGCAGAGTTCAATCGTTCTTTGATGTCAATTTGTTGTTACTTCCGCATGAGCTTTGAGCGTTGGTTTATGTTATTCATATTCATATTCTGGTGTGTTCATTATAATGTCAAATGAGTCTTTAACTTCTGTATGGTCCTGTAACTTATGCTGCCTGCTAGTTTTGATTGTAAGCATTTGAGACCTGTAGTTAACATGGATGTCTGTGTAGAAGAATTATTACAACTTACATAAACGGGAATACAAAATCAGTCAGGTAAAAGATTAGATTTATACAATTTAGCATCCTTGGTTCTGGATCAAAGATTAGACTCATGCTTTTTAATTCTAATTTGGGGTCTCTGATCTTTGCAGTGTTCTTTATTAAGTTCAACTACAATAACTGAAATTTCAAAAAAAAACTACAAATAACTGAAATGTGTTGACAAGGCTTTGATTAGTGTCTGAAAAAAAGCAGGGTCTTGGTGTAGGAAATCTGATTGGTTTAGATTTTATATGCATGCAGGATTTAAGTGCATTTGCTGGATGGAAGCAACTCAGTATGTTATTTGTAGTGGTGCTATATGACACATAATTTAATGTTAACCTGGAAAGTGGGGTTAGACAAAGTTTGGTCCATATTACTTGATAATTTGTTGTGACAATTCTTAGGTCAATTCTGATTTATTGCAGAGCTATGATGTAGTGTTTGTTTATTTCTGGTGTTGATTAGAGCATGCTATTTTTGAGCAAGTTATACTTCTAGTGTCTTAGATAGGTTGATTTATTTGGGATATTTAGACTTGATCATGGAGATGATTCTACAATTCTATTCTTCAGTACTCTCTTTTTCATCAATCCAATTTGGTTGTGCCTTCTAAGAAAACATGGGCACAGTTTGATTTGATTTACAGTAAGGGTCACATCCGGAAGTTTTGGTGGTTTTAGACAAGTTTCTTACTTTCAGAGCCAGGACATTGGCAATATGATTATGGAGAGAATTCTACAAATTTATTCTTCAGTTGATTGATTGTTCAATTCAATTTGTTGGGTCCTTCAATGGGTGCATATTTTGGTTTCCTTTGTGTAATTTGATGCATAGTTCGTGGTACCTAGATAATAGGAGCATGTCTGTTCGAAGCTTCATTTGAGTATAAGCTATGGAGTGTTGTTAGTGTTGGACATTCCTAGTTTTGGCTTCTGTTACTGGACTTTTCACAAATGCTGAAGTGGTCTTTAGTTTTTTTGTTTACTAGTCTTGTAATATGTCATACAGTATATGTATGTAAAAAATATCTAACTGGAGCTGTAAGAAATTGGCACAATCCTGCTTATTACAATTTACTTGTGACATGCCTTTTAGGGATCAACTGGATTATAACAATGCCTGCATGTCGTGATCTTGAGTCCATGCAAATAATGTTTATTTTGGTATCACACAAACATGGTGCTTGAATTTTATAGATTGGTGCGGTTTTATTTCATATATTCTATCTGCCATGAACTAAATTTCTTCTCGTCACATGCGCATTTGCACATTCCACATTGTTTGTTGCTGCTCAAATATCAAATGTCATCTGCAGATTTTTGGTTTAATATCATTTGATATGAATTTGTACTATTCTTTAGTTACTCTCTTTCCCATATATAAAGGTCATTTAGTTTTCAAGCCCTAACAAGCGCAGACAATATTTTATTTAACATGTTATGTTGGTACAGCTTCATAGTCTAAGTTTGCTTTAGTTCTCAGCCTGACCTAGTTGGCTTGTTCCATATTTCTATTCATTGAACTGAAGTAATGTGATCCCTCTTTTTTCCATATCTATACTATAGGCACCTAGTTTCATCTTCTTTCTGTTCATTTAACTGAAGTAATGTGATCCTTCTTTTTTCTTATCTACATGCTGTAGAGACCTAGCTGCATACTCTTTTTTCCTTATCTACATAGCTTTATGTTTTTATTTTAGTTTATCCTTGACTCAATGCAACGTGGGGTTTTGTTCTTGTTAGAGTTAGAATTTTTCTTTCCTACTTGAGTAATGAAACTGATGGATCTAGTATTTGTCCTATTTGTCTTTAGTTCTGACTTCAGTGTGCTGTAATGTTTTCAGTTAGCTCACTATTATGCCTGTCCAGGTTTACAGATTGGGAAGTGTGGTTGTGTTTTCTTACTGAGTGGTTTACAGATCAGGAAGTTTGGTCCTGTTTTCTGACTAAGTCTTGAGGTTGTTTGATCGCTACTATTGTCTTGCCTAGGATTCTAACATGTAGTACTGTTGCATGACAAGTGAGCTGTTCTGGATTATGTTGTTTTCCTTCTAACATTTTTCCTGACAAGTGAGTCGTGTCAGACGGTAGATGGTTGCGTATGTAATTATGTATAGAGTTTAACTGTTTTTTATGCCAATCTGTTTACATCTGTTTGGATATTAACTGTTTTTATGCCAATTTGTTGTTTTCTTGTTAATATGCATATTATACTAGGGGGTAGTGTAGGTGGGTTGGGGGGTGCCTAACACTGCCAATGCCGGTCCCAAGCCCGGATAAAAGTGGAGGGGGCACGGTCGAATGGTTAACAGTGAAGTGTGTCATACTCTCAAAATAAAGAGTTCTGAGTCCTCTACAGTATTATGGTTGGTACTAGTCTGTGCCATAAAGAGAAGAATAAATGGTTTACTAACTTAGAGAAGTTGTAACTGAGAGATTTAAAAGTGAGTACATTTGTCACAAGTCTGTCTCATGACGAATGCAATTTATTTAGGCCTTCACCTCAATTCCCCAAGGTGCTCGCCGCCGTCCTGCTGCTCGCGGCCTGTGTCACCACGCACCTCGGCGCCGCGAGCGCCCAGTACGGCGGCAGTGGCAGTGGTGCGGCGGGGACGGGCCCAGCTGATGGCGCGGGATACCTCGTGGGCGTGGCCGCCGCCGTGCTCGCCGTCGCGGCGTTCGTCTGGACCTGAGAGCGAATGTTCGTGCTGTGTGCGTGTACTCTGTAAACTGTAATCCGTTTACCCTGAATGAACTGCTGCACTAATGAAGTGAAGTTTGAGTGGGACTCGATCGTGGCCTGTGCGAATGAAACACACACATTAGTTTCTGCCACGTACATTAGATTCGGTGCCAAATATCTAAATTTCTCTTCCTAAACCAACCTGCGACTTGACTTTGACGATTTAAATTGTTTTGAGATGATAACAGATTAAACCGCCTCGTGTCACAATAATGATCCACTTTCAACAACTAAATGAATTCCATAAGGCAGAGAGGGGAGTACTGGAAATACACGGAATTTTAGCAGCTTCAAAGTCGTTCAGTTGCAGGTCAAGGTTATAATTTGTATGCTAAAGCGAACCAGTCAATTTTTTTGGAGCAATGGCACTTCACTTGTGTAGACAAGCCCAGGAGCAGTGTCTAACCCCAGCAGTGTCAGCAGCAGAAATTGAGGCTAGAAGAGGAAGAAAATCTTGTACTGGTGGCAAGGCTGTGGACAGTTGCTTATACATAGTTTTCCAAGCTCATAATGCAAGCATCCAGCATTTGTTTATTCATACTGAAAATGCCAAAAATGCACAAGCACATACAATGTAGCTTTAGCAGCCAACACATCACACAGTCCTGAAGCTTGACAGATAAATAGGCTAATACTGCATTTGCAGCTGTGGTATTATGATTCTTATTACAGCAAGCTCTAGATATCAATTGTTGCCCAAACATCACAAGCAAAGGTGAGAATGTCCAGAGGCCAGCTTGACCATAGGGCCGCTTGGATTGAATCTTAAAGGTTGCAAAAGCATTTGATACAAAGGATGGCTTCAGCTTATATAGAGTTGGCCCCTAACTACTACCTGACATATTCTTGCATAAAACAAGATGCCCTCTTATCTACTTAGTATCCAAGACATCTCATGATTAACTTGAAAGCCAAGGAAACCCTCTAAGCATAAAGCATAAAATACAGAAAGTAAGATGCATGTGAAGGCTTAATTCTATCAAGTACACTTATTCAGCAGCGACCATAACATGCATATTCAAGCTTGGCACACAGATGGAATAACACATCATCCCAGCCAGCATCTGCCACTTGGAGTATTGTCATTCTAAAAACAACAGCTTGTTACCGAAACACACCACACAAAGAAAAAACTACTAGACAGTACAGTTTCCAGCATTATCTAATACTCACAGCATGATAATACAACAGAAATACTCTTAAAGTGCTAGGCTCTGATGGTCTAACTACTAAGTGCTAACATCAACAAACACAAGCATCAATATGGAACGAACGCACACGCACACGCACACGCACACACACACATAAAAAAATAGCCATGAATTGCAGAATAAAACATTTGCAAAAGCTAAACCAAGAAAGTAGGCCGTACTCACATCCATGGCTTCTCCAACTGACTCAGACAATATTTTGAGATCTTCAGGAGATACATCGATTGACTCGACCCCAATATACACTTCAGTTTCATGAGCAGGAAGAGCAAGCAGCTCAGAATGTTTCACTTCTCCATTCTCATCTTTCTGATCATTATCCTAAAAAAATCCTTATGTTCCCATCTTAATCTAGAGGTGGAGATCAGTCGCCAGTTGACACATCTCATTTTACCCACCATCATTCATTTATTCAGATTGAAAATGACAAAAATGCATAAGCAGATACAATGTGCTTTAGCCACTGAAACATCACACATATTCCTAAAGCTTGACAGATGGATAGACTACTACTACTACATCTGCCACTTGCTGTACTATGATTGGAAAACAAATCGAGACACACTGGAAAACAAATACTAGAATGTACAGTTTCAAGCATTAGCTGGTCCCAGCAAGGTATTGCAATAGAAGAACTCACCAACTCTCGAAGCATTAGGTTCTAACTAAAAGTTACTCCCTCCATCCCAAATTGTAAGTCATTCCAAGAATTTTGAAGAGTCAAAGTTTATAAAGTTTGACCAAATTTATATAATATGATAATAACATATTTGATACCAACTAAGTATCATTAGATTTTTTATTAGTTATATTTTCATACTATATCTATTTGATGTCATAAATCTTTATGTTTTTCTCTATAATGTTTGGTCGAACTTAAAATACTTTTACTCTTCAAGATTCTTGGAATGACTTACAATTTGGAATCTAGAGAGGCATTGCAAACGTCAATATGGATGGTGCTGCCCCCGGCCTCTGCAGCTGTTATGAACTCTCTTTAGAAGCGCCGGCCTGGACGCGGCCTCGTCCTGGCCACGTCGCCCCCTTCGTTCCGGCCGTCCGACCGTGCCTCTAGACGGTCGGGATCGCGGCACAGGCCACGAACGGTTTTGCAAAAAGACCCTCCATTTCAGTCGAAATCAACCCACGGTACAGCCAGAGGCTTCGTGAATAGTAAAATACGTTATGTTTTTTTCGTAAAGGACCCTGTATTATGTAAATGATTCGGTCGAAGAAGAGAAAATTCAGATTTCGTGGATTTTTTGCGGTTTAAACGTCCCCGCCTGCCGCTTTTACGTAAAACACCCCGCCAGAGTCAGACCACCGCCCCGCGTCTCTCTCGATCCCAACCCCTCTTTCCCCTTCCTCCGGCCCGGTTCGCCTGGCCTCGGCTGCTGCGCCGCTCCAGGCTCACCCGCTCGTCCCTTCCTCTCTCCTCTCCCTCTTCCTCTCCCTCCTGAAGTGGCGGCGCTGCGGCTGGCAGCGCGCTGCACGGCGTGGGGCGAGTGCCCTTTCCCGGCTCGGACGAGGACGCAGAGGACGGCGGCGGGCGTCAGGGCGAGGCGACCCGGATCCGGCACCCCAAGTCTGACCGCGCAGCGCGCTGCACGTCCAAGTGCGTCAGCACCTGCGTCCTCGCCGGCTACGGCGCTCCAGGCGTCGGCGGGCCCTTCAACATCCGGAGGTACGCACGCCGGGGGAGTCGTGCCGCACCACCGGCGGCAGGACCCCTCACGCCGCCCTAGCCGGGGCGCAGGCCTTGCTCGCCCGAGGCTCTGCAAGCCGCCTCGCGCCGCCGCGCCTCACAGAATAGCCTTTCACATTATGTAGGCGAATCAAAATTGTGCTAGCGTCAGCTGCACATGAGCCTAAGAATTCAAAGGCAATGGCAACAATCTTGAGTATCTTGGTGCCACTGTGCCAGTAAAGACTACAGTGTTGACATGGTACCCAAGGTCTATTATCTGAGATATCTCTATTGCTAGCTAGATGTCCTACATAATGTTTTAGTTTTGTGCATATCAAAATACGTGTCACTATATCGTTTCCCTGTGATATTTATTGTCTCATGTTTCTGAACATAAACAAATCAGGAATCGATGTGTGTCCTACTACTTGCAAAAGGCTATTCTGTGAAAATTATGTTGATAAGGTAAGCCTTTTCTTTAATTTTTTTTTTGTCTCTATTAAGATTATCTCATTTGATTTACTGCACCGCTATTCACTACTTACACTCCATCACCTGTGTTCCTTTTCTTCGTTGTATAGGTTGCTCCACCTGAAAAGAAACTCTCCCATGCAAGGCATGCTGTTGCGCAGTAAAGCGATTAGCTAAGGTACATCCTATTGCTAGGTTGACTTTGTATACATTCTGATGTACCATGGTTGTGCATTTGTATGAACTAAGTGCTAGGTTATCCATATCAAATCAACAATATATGTTTCTGCCTCTCCACACTTTCTCCACACTTCACGAAAGTAAGGTTGTTTTCTATTTTTTCTTTATTATGGATTCTATGTATAGATAGTATATATGTGCAGGTGTCAGTGGTCCTGAAATTATCCCATGTTATGTGCAGGTGGTACTGCTTGCTACCGCTATTGACACTTATGAAATTACTCTGTCCTGCCTAGCTTCCAACATTGTGAGGTAGTTAATATTTGTAATGTCTTCACTGCCACAATTTTTTTATTTATAAAATGTCGTCTTATTGTAGTAGTCGAAGTTATGATTCTAACTGCAATGCATTGTTTGAGGAACTTCCCTAAATGTAGATGCACAACAAAAAAAATAGTTATATATAACAGTTCGGTATACCAAAGAAGCATGATGGTCCCAGATTAAGCTTTAGAATTGTGCCACCAATGTCTTATTGAACTTGATCGGTGAGCTCCTCCATCTCTATTTCTCTGATTGATCTATCCTTGTAGTGTTGTCAAGTGACAATTCATCGGGTTAAAGTGAAGATTGATGATTTTCAGCCAACCATGTCATTATGTAGTTAAGCCGTTAGGTAGCTGAATATATACATGTGTGCTGCATGATCGAACATGAAAGCAATATAGAAAGATATCTTCTAGATTTGCTCATGGAAAAATTAAAGTGAAGATTGATGATTTTCAGCCAACCATGTCTTTCTAGATGTGTTTGTGACGATTCTTAGGACTGACCTAGGCACATGGTTTCATTGTTTAATATCATGGCAACTATCTATGGACTGAACATTGCCAGTTTTTCCCCTTTCTAGCAGCTAGCAGCAGGGGTCCACAAGGATCAGCAACAGAGGTTGACATGGTGCGTATATTTTCTTTTGAAGATTGGTCTGCCTTTTGCAGAATCTGAACAAGGGATATTTGAACATGTTCTGATAAAAACCACTTTATTATAGAGCTTCTGTTGTCCAGCTAGCTTCATTGTCACTGTCACAAGTTTACCAGATGATCCATTTTTCATTTTGGCACGTCATCCCTGCATCTGTGTAGATGGAGTTGCTCCTGACAAACCTCTGTATTTTGCTGTCTTGACCAATTTGAAACGATTTTTAATGCAATCAATAAATTAAAGAAGATGGTCCTTAGGGTGGGTACTGGAATATGGCATCTCTTGGTTTTATAGAGGGCATATTTATTGTGTTCAGTATCGATGCTCTTATCACTGTGGGCGTATGTAGGTCATTGCTGAAAATGTCCAAACATCATGTTGGTGGAACTAAGAAGTGGTTTGAAGAGAGTTGGTGCTAACTTAAAGGACTCAGAAATTGCAACACTAATGGATGCAATAATTATTCTACCATCTTTTTGCCCTTCTGTTTTCAGGTTTCTATAAGAGTCCTATGCCCTTTGAGCTCAAGGAAACTTCTTCCTGAATGAGTTATTGAAATATTGAACTCATATGTATATCAGTATATGTGATAATTGGCCCTTCTATATGTTCTTACAAAGGACTTTTTGCTAGGAGATTTAGGGGTGCACACATGTAATAGTTTTTGACCTTTGTTGAATGATAACAGTGGTTCCTAGCTGCTGCATCTTTGCATCTGAATAAAGCTGAGCGAGCAGATAGCCTCTTCTTAACATTCTCCTATGTCGATAAAGATGACAACAATTTCATTATAGTTATATATTGCATATCATACTGCTTTTTGCAATGATTGTCCTTCCTATATCGACTGCCTTAAGACTGTTACTATTATATGTGTTGAATTTGTATTGCCCTTCTCTTTTAAATGTCATTATCTATAATCAATTATGCTTTCCTATAAAAAAATATCTACGGTGCCAACCCCGCGCGCCCTTGCGCGCGCTAAGCACTAGTTACTATTACTACCATGGTCATCTCCTTTCTGTCATGGTTTCACCTATCTCCCGGTGGATCCACCAGCACTAGCACCAGTAAATAATTCTGCAAATCACCAGATATATATCAGACTGCCCTGCAGAAGCAATATTCATTTCTATCTACCTTGCAACCCCGTCAACAAGCAGCGAACACAGGGGTGAGGAGGTGGTTGAAGGCGGGGGGTAGCCGTGGCAGGACCTGGCGTGGAGGAGGAATTCGTCGAACAGCTAGAGTGTGTGGTCCAGGCTCAGGCTGCCCGGCCTCGCACGGCACGGCCGCGGTGGCGCGCCTCGAGCTGTTCGACGAATTGCTCCCGCACGGCAGCTCAGAAGCTCCGAGAGCATCGGCCGCGTGGCCGGATGCGGAACTAACGGCGTGGATCGGAGTCTGCATCGGTGGGGTGGGGTGGAGGCGGCCCAGAACCCACTGCACCAGTGAGGGTAGGAAGCACTGGAAATCTGGAATGTCGTGAGACCGGCGGCGGTGGGCTGAGAAATCTGGACGGCGGCGGCGAAGACGGGGAAAGTTAGGAATGAAATGGATTCCTGAGTGCTGACTGCCCCCCAGCAATGGGGGCGGCGTATGTGTTGAAATATTTGGGCTGGGCCAAACTTAACAAACGACCCAAGGCATGAAGCCCAGGCCCAAGAAGTCTTACACCAAAAAAAGCCTGCCTCTCATTCTCAACAAGGCTGCTTGCCTGATCAAATTTCAGATCAACCCAGAGTTAAAAAATATATCAGACCTAGCTAATTTGTGCAGTAAAGTTTCAGAAAAGTCGTCGATCTAATTCACAAAGACAAATGCTGTTCGGTTTGTTTTCCTTCTCTTTTTTGTAAGAAAAATTGACTGGTTTGTTTTCTGAAAATAAAGAAGACAAACAAAATCATAACGAAAATTAGTTAGTTACTTCTCCTCCTTGATTCGCTGTCTGGTTAAGTTGTTCAAGCGCAAGAAATACTAGGACAGTTTGTAGAAAAATAGTGTAGGGTTGATGCTTAACAGTCTGGACAAAGATGAGAGGTTCATCATATATCATTTCATCCTGAACTGGATGCAGTCAGGATCAAATATGGTTGTAGGACACTCTTTACAATGTAGAGTATTCCTCAACCTTGAAAAATCAGTAATTCACAAGTGCACAATCAAAACTTCATGATAAGTTGCTCTAAGGATCTACCACTACCATCAACTGCATTTAGCATATAGATGCAGTTAGCAGTGTGCCCATTCTTCTCCATAAAGGAAAAAAAGAACCATCCAGCTCATGCAGCAACACTCTTCATCAACAAGAATCATCCGGCTCATGCAGTATCACTTTGTCATAATACCCTTCACCAACACAATTGTTACGACCAAGACTAGATACAACTTTATCAGTACACGCAACTCTGTGTGCATTTGGTCAACTTGAAATACAGTTTCTGTTGCTGCGGCACTTCAGTTCTCCCCTATCTGAAGTAACCAATGAAGGTATAAGTAATAACTCTAAGCTTAACTGTTAACTCTCTAGCTAAACATTTCTCAAAAAATGACAAATGCATCATCTATCCGACCATATTTACAGTAGTTACAACACCAACATGAGAGTCGAGAGAAAAGAGAAATCTAGAGTGAGATTGAAACCAGCATGGATATCTCTGCCCCTCGCTTGTCAAAACCAACATTTACAGTAGCTACAAAAATAACATGCATCTAGAGTGAGAATGAAACCTTACAAAGCAAGTCAAATACGTTCAAAACAGTAATAGCCAAGCAGGTCTTTCATAAAAGTAGAAAGTAGAAGAAGCCTTGATTGCCATATGTTTATGCTTAATGCGGGATTCAAGATTTCGCTGAAGTGGTCATATTGAAGGGTAGAGTCAATGGTGAAAAGGCTCCTTCAATCTGCTGTGATGATCATGCTCAAGGCATTGAAAACTTGAAATTATTTACTGTCAGAAAATATAGGGAAAACATTTCTGAATTATAATCCCTCTGCAGAGTTTCTTGCAACATAGTATCCTAAGGTATTATGCCAAAGCATTAAAAAAGGAACAAGTATATTCAAAGAGCATTTCATGTATTGTTTGTTTGTTATGCCCAGACTCTTAAGATTAAAGTGCCTAGGCTTGATCATTACGCATGGAACTCTATTGCTAATTATTACCAATTGTTCGTCTTGTTGTGAATACGAAGTACTTTATAAGTACAGAGACATCTCCCCCAACTAGCCCTGCTAATGCATTTCAATATAATGGAAAAAAAATGTTACAACCCAAATAAAGCAAAACAATAGAGGACACCTGACAGCAGAAGGTGGAAGGGGGAAAGTTCTAACCACATTTTCCAAAGAACTGCAGAGATAGGCCACATACACAGTTTCACTCATTATCAACACATCACATGAAAGGCGAATGCTATGAAAGCAGAAAATTAATCTGGGAGTGTGTTGCAGAAATATATATAGGACTGTTGCTGTTAAAATAGTTTGTGTGAGATAAAAACACAGCAAATCTCGTACTCGTACACTGCAACTGCGGTGGAAATACACAAGCTGAAATAACAGGAATCACCTCAATGATAAAGAGGTCCACAAGAAAGATTTATCACTGCGAGTGCAGGGTTTCTTCACAAATTATTTAATAAAATAAAATGCAGACTTCAGTTTTACGCGTTACTTTGCAAACTGATTCCAGCTACCGAGCTAACTAGAACAACAACAAAGCCTGTAGTCCCAAGCAAGTTGGGGTAAGCTAGAGTTGAAACCCAACAAGATACCCAAGTCATGGTTCCGGCACTTCAATAGCTGCTTTCCAGACAATCCTATCCAAACATAGATCTCTAGATATATCCCAAGCTTTTAAATCCCTATTCATCGCCTCCGTCCATGTCAACTTCGGCCTTCCTCTGCCTCTCCTTATATTATTAGCTTGGCTTGGGACTCCACAGCGCACTGGTGCATCTGGCGGTCTCCTCTGGACATGGTCAAACCATCTCAACCGATGTTGGCCAAGCTTTTCTTCAATTGGTGCCACCCCTAGGCGATCACGTATATCATCATTCCGAACTCGGTCCATTCTTGTGTGACCACAGATCCAACGCAACATGCGCATTTCTGCAACACTCATTTGTTGAACATGTCGAGTCTTTGTGGGCCAACATTCGGCTCCATACAACATTGCAGGTCTAATTGCTGTCCTATAGAACTTGCCTTTTAGTTTTTGGGGTACCCTCTTGTCACATAGAATGCCAGAAGCTTGACGCCACTTGATCCACCCTGCTTTGATTCTATGGCTAACGTCTGTATCAATATCTCCATCCCTTTGTAGCATCGATCTCAGATATCGGAAGGTGTCCTTTTTAGGCACGACTTGACCTTCAAAACTCACATCTCCCTCATCCTGAGCCGTTGTGCCAAAGTCGCATTTCATATACTCGGTTTTAGTTCGACTTAGTCTAAAACCTTTAGACTCAAGGGTCTGCCGCCACAGCTCAAGTTTCCTATTTACTCCCGCCAAGCTTTCATCAACTAACACTACATCATCGGCGAAGAGCATGCACCAAGGGATGTCCCCTTGAATGTCCCTTGTAATCTCGTCCATTACCAAGGCAAAGAGATACGGGCTCAAGGCTGACCCTTGATGAAGCCCAATTCTAATCGGGAAGTAATCAGTATTACCATCATTGGTTCGAACGCTAGTCACAACATTGTTGTACATGTCCTTGATGAGGGTCACGTACTTTGTTGGGACTTTATGTCTATCCAAAGCCCACCACATAACATTTCTTAGTATCTTGTCATAAGCCTTCTCCAAGTCAATGAAAACCATATGTAGGTCCTTCTTCTGCTCTCTAAATCGCTCCATAACTTGTCTTAACAAGAAGATTGCTTCTGTGGTTGACCTTCCAGGCATGAAACCAAATTGGTTGGTAGATACTCGTGTCCTTCTTCGCAGGCGGTGCTCGATGACTCTCCCATAGCTTCATAGTGTGGCTCATCAACTTAATCCCACGATAGTTATTACAACTCTGGATGTCACCCTTGTTCTTGTAGATTGGTACCAAAGTGCTTCTTCTCCACTCCTCAGGCATCTTGTTCGATCGGAAGATATTATTGAACATCTTGGTTAGCCATACTATAGCTATATCCCC